>CAADRB010000003.1:4331482-4379729 GCA_900708905.1 Hymenolepis diminuta
AAATCGGTAAACCCGTTTAAACATGACTGATAGGGGTTTGAGTCATAAAGACATAAAAACATAACTCAGTTTCGTAGGTGAAAAACCGCAGAATTGTCATCAAGACTGCGAATAAAGAATAACTTTGGAAGTCTATGGAGAGTCAATCTTCTCCACTATTAATGACGTATAGACATCTAACTGTGAGATGCATTCTTTCATCTCTTCTCTCGAGAATAGTAGCACTTTGATAATTTTTAATAACGAGAAAGCAAGGTACAGTTGAGTAGTCCAAATTTGAAGTGACTGGAAGGTCATATCGGAGGAAAGAATTAATGTGAGGGCATCAGGGAAGCCCTAATTAATTTGATAATGTGCTTGTTTCCCAATAAATGTAGTTAAGCGCATTCTGACCAGACGTCCTGAGCGTTAAAAACTGATTTACCGATAGATTTATAGTGGGAGCTAAGTCACGCCTACTCAGGAACTCCTATTACCTCAGATAACTAAAAATTGATTCATGACAATAGATAAGATGTATTTGACTTATGGAAGTTCATTCTAGATGATCATTTGTAAAGTTTCTTCATTGTAGAGAATAAGATAGCTTAGCTGCTCGTTTTGAAACATTGAATCTACGCAGTGATTTTTAACCAGAGTCATCTAGTTCACATCGGTTGCTTATTCTTTCTGCATAACTCCTGGACCGGAAGCGTTAAAATAGCACCTGTAGGAAAAGGAAAAGATAAGGGCAACTTTGTACGTCATCACTATTCAGCCATACACTTATCCAGGCCATCCTTTACGCATACCTAAGAATGTAATAAACTGTGACATTTATCTTCATTACCATGGACTCGGTTTCTTTTTTCTGTCTGAATCTAATTAGGCGGTTTTACACAAAACTGAATGTATATTAGAGCAAATAAATGCATAGTGAGCTTGCTAGTGATTGACGAGGCAGTTTTCACTAATGAGATTATTTCTATTTTTGGCAATTCAACAACAAATTGTACGATAAACGAAGATCTTCTTGTGGCACCTGGGATTTTTAAATATTTTAACTAGGAAATTGTAAATAAAATGCTCCTTCAACTACATTATCGAGAGGAAATGTATGTTAAGAGTCAATAGTCGAAGTGCAGTGAATTTTACATTTTACTTCACTTACGGCTTTTCTCCAGTCTTTTGCCTACCGTGCGGTGAGCTTCGCCACTTATCAATTTGTCAATTGTGCTCTTTTACCAGAAACGAAGCATTGTAAATATCTCTGATAGAGAGGCAGTGAAATAAACTCTGCAGCTTTATTTCATTGAAGAATATTCACATGGTCGTAGTGAGCAATAAACCATGACTATGTTTCACTGAAATTCATCATAGACATGTACGTGAGTACCTTTTTCCACCCTTTCTACAGCTGTTGGAGTTGTTTGACAGCGAGGATCCACGTGAACGGGATCTGGTGAAGACAATCATGCATCGAATCTACGGCAAATTCCTCTCACTGCGGAGCTACATTCGACGACAATTCAGCAACGTCTTCTACAAGTTAGTGTCTCATAATCATATGAATCTACTTTTATTGTGTGAGCTCGCCGTTATCTTCCATATTTAGTATTTGCGAAAATGTGCGTACAAAAGTCACTTTATTCACGCTCTATTTGAAAGTTCACTTTTTCATAACGGTGCATATTTTCGACCTTTGAACTCACCTTTTATCTTAGTTTGTTCTTCAAATAGGAGTGTGGTTGAATGTTGTCAATTTAATGAATTCTTTACAAAAATTCCCTTTTAAACCTTCTTTCTTTAAAGAAGGACAATTTGTATCCATTCTTATCTTGTTGGGGAGGAAGTGTAATGAAAATCAGTTCCACTTTTCAGCACATTTTAGCCGCGTAAATACAAGATATGACTGACACGCATTTTTGAAAGGATTTCCACTCTTATCATGCTGGAAATCACTTAATTTCGGTCGAATACTTTATCTCTGGTCATATTTTATTCGGGTTCTTCCATTATTTGTTAACATTGAATAGTCCCTATTTTGAGTTTCTAATGCTACAAACAGGGTCATTTTGTTTAATGTCGTCTTAGCTTTTGCATTCGTTGACATTACAATCAATAATAAAATATTAGAAATTACCTTAGTGTCTCCATGTATCTTTTCTTCCCAGTAAAGTGAAACAGTGCGAGGAATAGAGCATCTAATTGCCGTCTTATCTTTGTACCGTAACTGATATAAAATTAGACCTAAACGTCCAGTTTGGCTTCAGCCTTTATTGATTAAGTTCCGTTTTTAGATAAATGACTTTCGAATCCGTATGTTCCTCTAGTTCACTTGCTGTTATTTAGTTCCACTGAACACCTCTGATCATATTTCATGTGTTACTTTTGTCTGGCCTGTGTTTAAGATAGAGCTCACAAAATGGAGCTCTGTTAAATCTGTTGGTTTATTTTTTGCGTTACAGTTTTCACACATGGTGACTCATGTTTAATGATCAGACTGGCATTTTTGTAATGTTTACTCTTAAAGGCTATATGTTAAAGAAAAATCTGGTGTTGTTTTTATTTTGCTCGGGAATTTCATATTTAATGCGGTTGCCCATAAAGCGTATTCAGTGATGAAATCAAGCTAAATGGTTTAATCTCTATTTGAAATTGCTGCGTTTACTGAGATGTGGTCTTGAAATAAATAACCGGGGTCGAGGCAATAAGAGGAAGATACTGGTAAACCAATTTGACAGATGCTCAGGACTTTTAGTGGCCTCCTTTTTTGTTGAACCGACAATTGGCTAATTCGTAATAGAGCTATTATTGTATCGATCCAACTTATTACACTTATCAAAATCTGTTTTAAGGCAGTAATTGTTTGAACCTACCTGTGAACCCATGACTTGGCAATTTTTACTCTAGGTTAAGGTGACAGGGTGTGGTGTCTTGTTATTTGCTTTTGATTAGTTTAAAATAAATGTCCCTCAGCAATTATAGACCCATTAGATGTACGTTAGTCAGGAACCAAAATATAGGTTTCAGGAGTGCACAGTTCTACGGTGGTAACTTTTTTGAACTACGATTGGTGTATACAAAATCTGACTTGTTTTTTCTTGATAGATTTACGCTTGTAGACGGGTTTGCTATTATTACTGGAAGCAACATTTGTTGTATTCTTCTTCGACTAATTATCGATTCACCTTTTAAAAATTAAGCAAAATCATGTTTCATTATTCTTATATCTTCTCAAAGCAAGAATATTACCTACCTAAACCAATGTATAATTTGGAAGTAAATTGTCCTCTTTCGAATGTCGCTTTCATTTACGATTTTGTACGCGGCTTTTCTATTAAACTGTTTTCACCATATGTCATAGATATTTTACATCTGCTCGATTGAATAGATATACCAACTCTGCTTCTGATCTTATTTTTGGTATTTCAGACTTATTTCTAACTAAATTCATTAGAAAAATGTTTGTTGGGAAGGATTTATTTCCCATGGTCTAAAAATATAACTATATTTGGCAATGTTTACTCCGTCACTTTTGATTTTGAGTTTTCCTAACTCTTAGCACAACGATAAATAAGAAAATCATTTCACAGCCTCGTTTTTGTTTACAAAATAGGGTTTAACTGAATCCAAACTGGAAAAAAACAACCCAATTCTCACTATTAGAAGTGCGAAGCTTTTTGAATATAAAAATGCGTTTACAGACGGGAAATGGGACGTAGACTTTATCGCTTTGACATCTAGTATTGTTTTAAACAAACTCAGCCAAACTTTTTATCGGATTATTCTGCCCTACTTATTTGTTCAGCAGCATATTTAAAACATGTTGGAAAGTAATTATTAATATGAAGTTCGATCATTGTGAAACTAAAGATCTTATCAAATGAAACACGCACTTGAACTCTCAAAATATAGAAATTGGCGGATCTGTTGCATCAATAAGGGTTCCTGCGAACTTGCTTAACCACACTTACGTGCGCCGGTGGCGTATTGGTCATTGTGCTCGTCTGCCATGTCAAATCCCATCGGCATACACTCAGTGAACGGAATGGCTAACCTCACTGATTAAGTCCTGCAAATAAAATGAGTGCCAGGGAGTCTCAATGATACCACTTTATACTCAAGACCAGCGTTGAAAAAAGCACTTTCCTGAATGGACTTGGAATTATTCTATATTGGCTATGTCTAAGTCGCTTCAATATTGTGGACTTTAAATATCCTCATGAATAGTTGCGATTCGATCTCGGTTACTTGTTTTTAGGATTTGATTCTATCTTAAGTACCATTTTTTAAGCGTCTCGTAATCAAGTGATGTTTCGATTTTGCTGTTTTGAACCCTGTAATTATTTTATAAAGTTTCCATTTTTAGCTTTGAGTGTGTCTCTCACTTTTATTTCTTCTGCAGATTCATTTATGAAACGGAACGTCACAATGGTATCTCCGAAATGCTGGAAATCCTAGGAAGGTACCTCAATTTATTAACCGTTTTTGTTGAAATCGAAGTTTGTGTTATAAAATTTCCCAAAAATATGCCATCCACGTCTGTAATGGATGTGATTGTATGGCTACAGTTCTCAAGTGGAAGCGAGGCAATCCCAGATAATCTCACTTTTGAATTGCTTTGTTATTACACTCAAGCAAGAGGAGCTTAATTCTTTCCTCTCATTATCCATAAATTTAAGTTTTAATGCCTTCCCTAATTTCTGTTTATCTTTGCCTCTCTTAAAGTATCATCAATGGATTTGCAGTCCCACTGAAGCAGGAGCACAAGACCTACTTAATGCGAGTGCTCATCCCGCTACACAAAGTGAAATCACTGAGTGTTTACCATGCACAGCTTGCCTATTGTGTTGTACAGTACCTTGATAAGGATCCAGGTCTCACTGAACAGGTCAGTCCAATTCTGGTTGAAACTAACCGGTTCTGCTCGTGATCAGGTTGTAACGCATCTTCTCCCTGTGTTGTCACATAGATTGTGTTGGGTTTGCTGAAGTACTGGCCTAAAATGCACAGTCCTAAAGAGGTGATGTATCTGAATGAATTGGAGGAGATTCTAGATGTGATGGACTCCACGGAGTTCAAGAAGATTATCAAGCCTCTTTTCACCCAACTTGCCAAATGCGTCTCCTCTCCGCACTTCCAGGCAAGTTTTGTTTCTTGTTGCAAAAATTTAATACAATAGTTAAAGCTTTCGAAATAATCTTCAGTGCTGGAGTTTTCTTTCTCAAAAAATCCGCATACATTTAGTTGTATTACAAAGTAAGATCCCTTTAAAATCTATTGTCATGTCTTGAATGTTTAAAATTAACTTAGGTGTGGTATTCAATCATTATCAAGTGGCTTCTTGCTCTATTGATGTTAATCATTATTGTTAGTTCATTGGTATCTGTCGACCTAAAAGAGAAATCAATGTTAGAGAGCTAATAGTTGTGCCATAGCTACCCAAAGATGAAGTCTCTCTTGGATTAATCTTAACCGCAGTATCTTCCAAGTTGAGAGTTTTCGAAGAAGCTTTGAGTTTTTTATCAGAAGTCCTTATAAATTTGTTGGAAAGGAGTCCTAATAGAATGCTTTTACTCTTTCTTCTTTGGCATTCAGACCTCCAGTGCCTGGCCAGATCTCCCTTTAAGACATGTCAACTTGAGTAAGATTGATTTTCCCGTTACTTCCAGTATATTCCTCTATTTACCCACGATATTACTAAAATGTGTGTTGTCTTTGAGATTGTTATGCGTCGTTCAAATACGATTACTTAAAATATCCGATATAATAAGTTAATGGAGAGATTGGATGTATTTTTCAGCGACTGGTAGTTTGAAAGTTTGTTTTTGTGAAAAAAATACTGGAATCCTACGTCTGCAACTAAATAGAAACAATGTTTAAATATGATTTTTTTTAGTCCATTCCATCAAATCGTCGCATCAAGAGTTGGACAGACCCATGTCATTTACTGTAGTGAGGGGATAGTGAAGTTGGAAACTTTTGGTCCTGAAAACAAGATTTTCTATGGTTCCATTTAGGATTGTTGCTCTTTAACACCTTCAAGCATCAAAAAATTTCGGAAACATTTTATTCTCTCGGCGCTTAACCTCGAAAGTGATCGCTTATTTGATCATTTATATGCTTGTTACTGATATTCTTTATTGAAATAATTGTTGCTAGGTGTTTTATGTTTGCCTCTCCTTATTCAGTGAACACATATCGTATGGCGTGATCTATGCTATTTAGCAAAATCACGTTATCACCCGTACTTCTAATCCTCTTTTATTCATCCTCCTTATAGGTAGCTGAAAGAGCTTTGTACTTTTGGAGCAACGAGTACATTCTTTCCCTCATGAGTGATAACGTTGAAACAATCCTTCCCATCATGTTCCCTGCTTTATACAAGACCAAACAACACTGGAATAAGTAGGTTCATTTCTAATTCTTCCCACTTCTTTGTTCATCTCCTGTTATTCTAACCACGTTATTTCATTTGCATTTCTCCGCCTTTACCGTTGTAGGACAATCCACGGACTTATTTACAACGCACTGAAGCTCTTTATGGAAATGAATCAGGTTCTCTTTGATAATTGCACAACTAAGTACAAGGAAGATCGTCAACGGTGAGCTCCATATTTCAATTCAAATGTGATCCTATAGATCAGAATATTATTAGTTGAAGAGTTAAGTGTAAGATGTATTTCGGCGTTTAACTGTCACATGCTTATATGACTTAAAATGAGTAGTTTGTTGATATGTTAAATCTGTGGTCAGTTGATAGATAATCTTGCGCTTGCTTCTGCTTGTACATCTTAGTTAATGCCGTTTTGCTAGTTCGTTTTTAGGCTGATCTTCATTGTGTGATGGTTACTTAGAATTCGATATAGGAAAAATCCTATTATATACGCTGTGTTCTTAGTTCTAACCTACTTTGACAATGTGATTCAAAGACACAAGAAATCGTATGCAAAATGCTTAAAATTGCTACTTATAATTCATCGTTCCCTCACAGTCTTCAGTACCTTAGCCTACAACAACCTGTCCTTCGTTTTTTTTCAAAAATGTTAATTAAAGATCCCGGTATGAATAAACCGTTCGGTTTATGCCGTAAGTGACCAGTTAAATTCCACTTTACTTGGTGCTGATTTTAACGTACAGCAAGGATAATATGGCGGCACTTTCTACTGCAAACTATAGTTTCCATAGTACTTAACCGTGGTGTCTGAATACCCATTCAGGGTGTTCGAACCATCATTTTTCACGTGTATCCAAGTTAAACTGTGAGGGAGAGAGAGAGAGGCCAGATAGGTCTGTTGAGCGGGTAACATCAGGAAAAGTCTAGGATATGAGTTAATTCTTGACCGTTAGAGATTGTTACGATCTAAACACCCGATATCCCAACCCAGAAGAAGGGAGGAGGGGGGAGGCGAGTTAGAGATAGGAACATACGAATTGTTTTTAAATCGTTACCTTCATACAGTTCCTGTTAAACGTAGTTTTCTCACATTAATATAATTTGTCCTCCTTAACCAAGGAGCTTTTAACACTATTACTGAAAGGCGACTTTTTGCTTCAGTATAAATTTATCTATCTATAAATGTTAAAATAGCTGCTAGTCAAGAACTGTTCCATATTGAATTGCTCTCTTCCGAACAGAACTGAAGTTGTCTCTCATAGTGGTTGTAGACTGACAACATTAGCCGTATTTTTTCCTAGCGCCATATGGTGAAGGAAAATCTAATGAGCATGTGGCTGAGAAACCATTATAGCTTTCTAATTCAACGTGGTTTCATGGGGCTCTGTCATTCATACAATCAACAGTCTCCATATGAAAATAAAACACCTGAATCTAGTGGTCCCCAGTTGTGTTACTAAGTTCATTTTCACTCTTGTTTTTAGAGTGACATATCGTGATAAGTGAATTTGTTTATATTTCATGTCTATTCGGTCTGTCTACTCAATTAAATTACTTATTTATACTTGAATATTACAGTGAACGAGAAGATGCCAAGCGTAGAGAACGTGCCTGGGCTTCCATAAACGAGACAGCGAAGCGCAATCCTCTTTACAGCCTTGTGGTAAACGGTGGTGATGCCAACAGTTCTTCTTCCCTCCTTATTGCCATGGATACCACTGCAAGTGGTCCCTCTCCGATTAACAACGGAGAAAGTGAGGTAGGCGCTCAAAGGAACGGCCTAAAAGGTGTCAGTCCAGCCATGGATAATGATGAGGATGTTGGTGCATCACTGCGTTCTCTCCAACGGGAGAGTGAAGAAGAGGTAGGCTACTTAAATACCATTCAGTAATATAATTTTTTGTGGTATGCAAGCTGCTTGCTGGTGTCTCTATCGGAACTTTCTAACCTAGGGGTTTGATTCAGATGAGGTAACGCATGACTTTATATTTAGAAGAAAATTGATGAGTTTATAGTGTTCGATGTCTCTTTAGCCACTAAAACAGTGACCAGATTCTCTCTCGGTGTAGCCTTTTTTTCTGTGCTTATTCAAAGCTTGTTTTGGGAGTTCTCGATCAGCGACTCACTAAATGGGTTTTATTCTACTCTCAAGGGACCATCTTGTTATTGCAGATGGCAAAGCAAAAGCAATTGGAAGTATATGAGCATTAGAAGCGGTGCAATGGTTCAAATGAGGATCGGAGTGGTTGCGGTAACGAGTAGAGTTCATGTCAGTAGTGTCCAGTGCTCGGACTTGATTTCCAGTAGATTGAGAACGAGAGACTGATCGTGTTATCTTAATATATCTTACTCGTTAAAGGAATTACGAGCAACTAGGTATCTGATTTTTACCTCCAGCTATTATTCAGGTTACTCTTTCTTTCCCGTAATAATCTTTACTACGATAATAAAAGAGGGAGAAAAGACAGTTGCTAATCAACAAGGTTTATAAATAAAAGTCTTTGAGCAGGGAAGAGGTTGGACCAAAAGGATAGGAAATGATCTTAGAGGTTGGTGGGTTTATTTGTTGAGGACGAGTACCGATGCAGTAAAAGGTAGATGCCTTGGATGCAGTGAATGTTGTGCGGGTTTACTTAGTTTAAGATTAATGACAACTTAGTTGGATGAGACTGCTGCAGATGGTTAACAAATCGGGTCAAACTGATTCAGTGAATTGACAGCGTCGTGTGTCGTGCACTGGTGCAGTTCAAGTTAACTTGATCGCCGAGGTCTTGAGGACAAAAAGGAATCCCGCGTGCCAAACTGACTAGTAAGGTCAGGCTAGCTCACAGTAGGAAATATTTAGAAAATTCTCACGAATAAGTGATTTAAAATTGATATCACTACAGTGCAAAATATAGCTAGTTAATTCTAGCTTTTACCTAATTCCCCAGGGCACAAATTTTACAATCTCTGTACATTTCACAGGTGGGAAGCACCACTCTAGAAGTGGTTTGGTGATTGCGTATTCCTCCGGGCATATGCCGAAACTAAAATCTTCTCTGCTTTTCCCTCTGACATATTTAGATTTGAAAGTTGTGCGGCTTCATATTCATGTTCTTCATTGACAGCCATTTATTTATCACTAAGTGATAGTAGTAGCACACTTTTGTGGAGTACTATGCGTATTATCTATGCATTTTAGCTCCGTAATCTGGGTGGTGCGGGAAAAGGCACAACTGCGCTTCCATTCCTAGTTCGTGAGAAAGAGAAATCGACGGCAGTTTCCCTCCGTCGAAAATCCGATCTCCCTCAAGACCAAGGAACCATTCGCACCTTAGAACAACACCGACGACCTGATCAATTCCTTGCTACACAACCTGATCAATAGCCCTCCCCTTCTCCTCATTTTTATTGACTCTCCCAACCCGATCAATTCCTTGTTGCATTTCCGCGTCGTGTCTTCGTGTTTGTCTTCTAGTCGTTCTCTCTCCCTTCACGCAGGGTCTCAATTAAAAACCCAAACCACTTTCCTTATCCCATTTGTGTAAATGAAGTTAAAAGTGTGTCGCCTTTGACCTGCTTTCTTTCTTCCCACCTTCGTTCTTCTGTTTTCCTCCACCTGTTATCGCGCTCTGTGTGGTGTTTGAGTTTGGGTGTTTTCTACTGAAATGCTTTCAGTCATTTAATATGGGTAATTTGGGGTTGGTCATCCGTTGAACATTCAGGTTACGTTTGTTTACCTCCGCTCTTCCTACTCTTCCATTTCACACATGCCCTTAACCTACTTACTCTTGTTGCTTCTTATGTTATATGCCATTGACTCGCCTTTGTTCTCTTTCTCTTTGTAGAGAAGCCCTAAGGCAGATTAATAAACTGTTGATAAGAATTGGAATAAATTGAGCTAAAGTATCTAAGACATTTCTTTATCTACGTATTTAATATTTAATACATGTCGTATCGTGGAAGAGGTTTAGGGTTAATCTGTTCTTTCCTGTTACATAAACTAAGCAGTCGCTAGGATTCTGTTTAGTTATGGGTCAGAGGGCGTTACCTGCAAGCTTTTTTATCTTGTGAGTTGAAATGGTTTCCAAGATATTGAACTGTATATGAACATGTAATTCACGTAATTCGGTAGGAAGGCGAAGCAGTGTTCGACCGTAAACCAGAAATGTGGCATTGATTTCACGTCCTGGACGGGTTATTTCTACGTCATAACCATGACAAGTCACGACATGACGAGGTCAGTTATTGTTCATCGGTTGGCTCGCTGTCCGACCAATCATTCTGGTACATCGAACTATGAAACAAGTGGCTGATTGTTCCAGCCCTCACCGACCAATCACAAACCGAATCAAGCAGATTTTTACCATTCATGTAAACGTCTTGCAGACGGGCTAGTCCTGTCTAGTTAGCCTTTGTTCTTTTCTCTTGTTCTGGAGTCTTATCAAATGCAGAAAACCTTATCATTGGTTAGAAACTTCATTTTTTTATTTACCTTCATACATGATACTGATCCTATGCGCACTATCGAACTTCCCTCGCTTGTCAACGTATCCCCGTTGTTACTGAAGGTTAGATAGTAGCATTTCAAAATAGTCTCTGATAACGAACCTAACCACCGAATTAATGTCTCTCTTTAAAGACAGGTAGAAAAGTGACTCAGTCTCAATATAATTTCCGTCTGATACAATTTTTTTAAAGATAAAGTTTGCTGGAATAGAAATTTCTTAATTAAATTGATTATCGAGGGTCAGTCCATTGCCGAACCGATGACAGTTAAGATGCCAACAGTAGCGTGTGTTCGCATACTGTTAAGACTGACAGGTACTTAAAAACTACCTGTGAGATGTACTTAGCCATCGCGAGACAAGATATAGTCTGTGAGTCACCTTTGTCGGAGTTCTATCAAAGTTTTAGATAGTTTGCACCAAGTGTTGCTATGTAGGTCTCCTATTACGTGGAAGAATATTATTTCAGTCAGTACAGAAGCATACATGGGACATGCACCAATGGAGAGAATAGCAAATCGAGATATGCTAATCTTCATGTGCCCCACTGAATCACCTTTGTATACCTTACTCTTATTGGTCCACTTTTCGTCTCTCATGCAGTTTTTAGACCTTATGCACTTTCACTTAACCTTGATTTATCTTAATAAAGGCTTATTTTGACCACGCTTTAAATCAAAAGACTCCGATTTTTAAGGCTTAACTGATTTCAAACTGCTAGATGGTGAAATGCATCATCACGGCTGTATTTAGATTTTTAAAAACTGCGGGTGTCTTATGCATATGTCAAGACTATCGCATGGGCTCACTTACATTTTCATTGACCTCAACTGTCAACTAGTTACGAATTTGCTGATTACCTAGTCAAGCAAGTAAAGGGCGTCCAGACATTTAACATAACTCTGAGTTTAATGTCACAGTTTGTTTTCTCCCCGTACATACTTGTTGTATCTGTTCCTCCTTTCACCTTCATCCTCCCGCGGTTCTATATTGATATTTAATTTGATTTGATAACAAAATCTCTTTACGTCCCTGATTTAACTTATTCTTATTATCAAGTAAATCGACCGCTTATAGTAAATTTTGAGTCTATTCTATATTACTACGAACATTTATTTAAGTAGTATCTCATGGTTTTGCTGATTCTATTAGACCTCTTTCACAGTAGATGTTCGGGTTAGAGACATACCCATTTATCCATTCTCGTTTCTAAAGTTAATGGGTATCATGGTAATATTAAATATATAGAATGGAACTCTTAATTCTATGAAATAGGATTTATGTAAGAAACTGATTCATACGAACACTATTTTAGTTAATGTGATCGCCACAAGAATAATTGCTATTACATTCCGGATGACCGAGATGAACATATCCGTTTATCCATTGTTGTTTCTAAATTAGAAAAAAGCGAATAAGTAGTAGAGGAAAAGTGTAGAACGCTGTGATTTAAATTTGTGGTTCAAAAATTAAGCTTAGATATACAATTTCCGAATCTTGGTGGTGCTTTAAGACTTAATGCGATTTGAAACTATGAATTTAACTTTATCTCTGGTAAGCCTCAATGTCTATCTGAACTGATAAGAAATTGCTGAAAAAGTTCTTAAGTTTAATTTGACGGAAAAGTAATCATTGAATAATATGACCATGATTTCAAAAACCACATCGAATATCAGAACTAAAATCATATCTCCGTTAGTTGAATTTGTATATCATGTGGCAACTCAATTGGTTCTAGGATTTATTATTGTCAAACGAAAATAACAGGCTTCAAATTGGAATTGGCCTATTTACCATTTATACGATTGTACTCAGTCGATACTTGAGAGAACCTGGATCGAAACGTCAGAAGAGTTATTGCGTGTTAGTGGTACTTTCCGTCATTACATTAGACAAGAAGTTAAATTATTTTAGCTTTTAATGGAATGACCATTATATCAATGGAGAATCTGACTCATTACGTATAGACTGCAAATATTGGAAGTCCAGTCAGCACCCACCGACTGTTCATAAGTTTTTAAAGTACGTCGATACCCGCAAGTAGCTCATTTTAAATTCAAGATTTCAAATTTATAAGAAGCAAAACTAATGCTGCAAATGATGCTTACGGTTGCAGTGAAAATCGTTCCATTTTTCTCCATACTATCTGGACTCTGAGTGAAGAAGTTCGAGGGTCTGAGTAGGAAGCCAATTTGGCTGTTCTTGCTCGGTGTATGGGGAATATCCTCGTTTACCGGGATGTGTAGAAAACCCACGTTTATCCACATAACAATATCCTGAGGGCATAGAGAAGAAAGGGAAACACTTAGTCAAAGTTTTATGAGATCAATTCTACTATGATTTATTTTAAAATATAGGAAATGTTTTACTGTAGGAATTTAATATTAATCGCATAACCGATCGCAATTACATCACATTTCTTTTAATAATCTCTTTGAAGAATCTGATCAGATTAATATGCGTCCAGCATGTGTACACCGGTCAGCGTTATGATCAGCGTACACTTTTTAAATCAGAGATTACGATATCGCAAATCCAACTGACCATACTTATGTCAAGAGAGGGATTGTGGAATGCGAGTTTCTTATCAGAGAAACTTTCATGTTTCCCTTCAAAAGATTTGAGATCCGAACGGGAAAAACGATTCCAAATGGCATATTTTTTCCCCGAATGTGTTAGGATCAAGTGCAATCTAATAAAGGGAGAATAATTGAGCTTCCATAATTGACTCAAAATTCTACAAAGCAATGACCCATAACTTCAGTATTTTTTCAACAATTGCTTAAAATTTATAAATAGTTAATGATAAAATTAATTACTTAAATTTCTTTCGGATAAAAATAGTGCATTTTGTCCAACACATCCCAGCGAGAGTTTTCCTTCATAACTTTTGAATGTTGGATCCACCTGGAATTTTTTAAGGGGCTTTCTGGAACGTTTCAGTCGATGATTTTGCTGATTGCTGGGTTGGATTTCAGGAGTTTCGCTGTTTCCAAGTGATGAGAGACCCGTTCCCAGTTTGGATCATTTTGTTGTATACTAAGGACGGAGAAAGTTCCGATGACGCAATAAAATTTCGTCAACAACATTCACTTAGTATAGCACGTTACTTCGCCGAGCCCTGATGACACTTTCTGCTCCTGTGCCATGCACGTGAACTGCTGTACCGGTTGCAAGGGTTTTCTTGAAGCGTGCAGATGAACTAGGGAGATTCGATTCCCTTGGAAGGAGAGCAGTGTGGATCGTCCAGGGTTTTCGCATCTTAAGAATTTCGGTGGAATTCCAGCGTCATTCAATACATTAAGAGAAATGTGTCAATAATCTCTTTTGCTGTCCCCTTCCCCGTGTGATTTCTGAAGTGTCCACTTCAAGGTGTCAGTGAATCGCCCCCTTCGACCATTTGACTGGGGATGATATGGTGGAGAGTGAAGCTGCAGTTTTAGGCCAGGGATGGGGTTCCTGGATTGGTATAAAATTAAACGCTTGCTGACATTTAGAATATCTTTGGACAACGGCTTCGATATCTTCGGCCATTCCAGGCCAGTATGCAAATGTTCTTGCAATAGATTTCATGTTGCTAACACCCGGATGACTGCTATGGAATTGTTGTAAATCAACTTGCTTGAGTGTCGAAAGAATGACGACGCGAATGACAAACATAAAATATGAATTAACAACAGATAGCTTATCGCGCCTTCTATAAAGTTATGGGAGATTACTTTTTTGATTTGATTTTGACCACCCTCTGGGAGCATATTTCATGGCCTTCTTCAGCACCAAATCTTTATCTGTCGAATCTTGTATATCAGTTGCAGTTATTGAAAGTTTACGTACAGCATTAAATAACAAGCATTGCGTATCATCTTCCATATTCGCACATATAATGACCGTTTCTTCGTCAGGCCATTTCTAGTTGTAGATGAGACGAGAAAAACTATCAGATCGTCCAACCTTTGCTGTGTTCAGATATTCTATATCAAAATCATAGAAAAGAAGGAAGATCGGCCAACACTGAAATCGGCTTGCAGTGGAAATTGGAATACCATTTTGGGTCCGAAAATGGAGAGGAGTGGTTTATTAACTCATCAATAGGAAATATTATGGCTAGCTTTCCTTTTCAGTCTTTTCAGCTGTGGTAAGGGTTCGAGAAGTGTGAGCAGTGGCTTTTTCTGAACCATTAGGTAAGACAAGAGAGATAACCGCGCCCATGCCATAGTTCGAAGAAGCTGCAGCTCCTATGATTAATAGATTCTAATGAGAGAGCAGCGTATCAGGAGTGTCTTTTCTCAGGAATTCGTTTAGAGAAGTCCGAATATTTTGCCTTGTTTGCGGAAGTGTACTATAGTAGTTGATGAGACCCAGAAAGGAACGTAATGTGGTAATGTCTGTAGGCTGTCATTTCTGTAACTGTTCAAAGTTTTCTGGAGCCGAGCGACGGCTATTTTCATCAGAGATACATCCTGGGTACTTAATAGAGGGTACAAAGAATGTGTATTTTTCAGCTCGAAGACGGAAGTTATAGTTCTGAATACGCTAAAGAAGTGCGATGAAACGTTCCTGAAGTTTCTGCTGAGAGCGCTCTACGGCAATTATGTGGTCTAGGTATGCAGCAGTATCAGAGAGGTCCGATGTCATGGTAGTCATTATTTGTTTGAAAGAGCAGGTGCTGTCTTGGTATAGGCCGCAATACGTATTGATAACTGGTAGCTCCTGTAATTCAGATGCAACTTCGGTTAACAAATAAACCTCTGCTAAACATTTACTACCATTCAATATTGAGAAGATGTCGTCAGACCCGCCGCAGGCACTGATTGCAGATAGGGAGACTGATTCTTAATTTGGACGATCCAATGATTTCCACAGCTTTCTTGAGGTTATCATTATATCTGAAATGGTGTCTAGTTGTAGACGGACCTGATCTGCAGACTCACATATTCCCGGTTTTGCCAAGAGACCATTTAATTTGAAGTATTTTAGTTTGGGTTTATAGCGACGGTTCTTCTAATAGAAAGTTTGCTGATTTTGTCTTTGGTTAGTCTTGGTCATGTTGTTAGTGAACGATCCAGAATTTTGGGAAGGCCTGTGGGCAATGCCCCTTTTATGTTCAATCTTTCGGCACTGTTTACACCGATGCTTCCTGAAAAGACATTGTTGGGAGAAATGCCAACATCTTGAGCATGAAATAGATGAAGACGGTTTCTGTTCGACATAAGAACTCGGCTGTACCATAAATTGTGCGGATTGAGGCATTTGTGCAGACATTTTGTGCTACAGATGTGTGGATACGGTTTTAGAATCAATGAAAGCTGAATCTTCATCCTAACTCCTTCTCTGACCATTTCTTGCCGCTTCAAGTTGGGTTTTTCCTCTATTAGTTTTAACGGACTAGATCTTGGTGATATCCCGGGTTTCGTTTAAAGCTCTGATGAAAGTATCCTCTCGGAAATGAAAGTATAACACTGCAAGCTGTTTTCGAAATCTTGGAATCATATATTAAAATTTGATCAAAGCATTGCTTGAGAGACTTCCAGTCCAAAATCATAAAGTTCCAACAACATAAGTGTCTAGCCGATATCACTCATCCTGGAAATCCACATTAATGGATCAACTGCAACCTCTGCTACTTTGTTACTTTTCCTAACCTTTTTGAGCTGATGACGTCTTCTTTGTCAAAACTGGGTTGTCTATAAATTCGTTTTTGGAAATGAGTTCCCAGTAACTTTAATCAAGAAAAACTGGACTTTTAAAAGTAGGCATCTTTATTATTATAATTACAAGTGACTAAACAATAATGTTAGCATTCTGACTTATTCTTTATATGTGTACATCAGAACTTCTACAAACGGAGGGGGGGGGGGGGAACTCTAATCCGAATGTGAAACACTGGCCATCACTTCTGATCTCTACGAAAATATAGAGCCATTCTAAAATTTATCGGCCTAAAATGCATGCACAGAAGCGGGACAAAGTCGATCTGTTTATCATATGCAGTAAAATAATAGATGCTTACCCCTTCAAGAGATTCATTGTTGCTGAAGGTGGCAAAATCGACAACCGGATCCGTCAGATCGATGCCATTATAAATTGATGAGGCTCGCAGCTCCTCTGCCTTGTACTTCGTAAACCAAACGCTTTCGCTAGGAATACAGAACAATATTTAATCACATTAATTGCATCATCAAGGTCAATGCTAGAGTAAAGTAAATCCTTGTGAAATCAAACTTCAAAAATTATACAGGGAGCGAGGATTTTGATGAATTTAATTGTTAGAGACGATAAAGTGTCAGAGATCTAGAAAGCTTTATTCTAAAGTAACCGATTTTGATGGGTAGCAAATCAATTTATTACATACTCTTCGAATTTAACTTTTCATCTATATTCCCCAAATTGCAAACATCTTCACGTTTACTTTACTGGCAAATATTTCTACATTTTCCTACTGTGAGTCAGCTCGAAGTTATCATTCAGCAGGTCATCTGGGACTCTGTTTTGCACATGATCTGCGATCAAACAGCCTAAAATTACACCCAAATATAGGATATAGGGTGCTGTTTATTCGCTGAGCGATCGAGCATTTGCAATTTCGATTTCGCTTATTCCCAATCCCAGAGTATTTTAATTACCACTATGAATCCACAAACAATCTCGTTGCTTTCCGCTGCACTTACAGCAACCACCAGTTCTAGTTCAATCTATTTTTTCTGGTCTCTCTTTCATCAAACCGACTGTTACTAATAAAGTGTGCTGGTTGCAACTGTCTTCTTTCTTTATCCTATTTTCGTGGTGAAGTCTGCTAGAAGATAGAAGGTATAGTCTGAAGAAAAGTCCGTGATATATAACTGATACTTAGCGGCTCGTACAACCTCTTAAAGTTGTGTGACACGGAGATGGGGGATGTGTAGAAAGGTTGATAACTGACTGCAAACAATTAACCCACTTGTATTGAATATTTTTCGAATTGCAGTAAACTTGTTCTTAAACTAAATTTCAACGAGGGGTTTTACATTAAAGAGAAAGAGTATAAAAAATGAATAGAATTGCATTCACTCGATTAATATATCGTTTAAGTGATACTACCATTTAGGTGAACTTTTATGAAACGCATTTACCTCCTTTGATGTCCATCGGCAGGATTCGAAACCCTGTCGTTTAACAAATGAATAGCTTTCGTTAAATTTCACTTTGAGTGGACACAGCTCAGGGTTGAGCTATTTCCTCTCCGTTATGTTACGACTTTAGACTGCTAACTATCAAGTAAGATCATCTGCCTTCTCAACCACTGGAAGAAAAAATGAAATAAGGTGGTAAAATTGACCCTTCTTGGGGAAATAATCCCAGTTAATAAGTACTAAATGTTGTAGACAAGCATTTGTGCAATCCAGAGGACGGATCAGGAAAGTGGAATCTCGGGAAGGCGAACTGTCTGTCTAGTAAATATTGTACCATCTGAGTTCAAAAACCAAATTAATTAGTACTCTTTGCTACCCTAACTTTGTTCTCTGTACCTTTTTGATCCCCTTCCTTTCATAATTTATTGGTCTTTCACATTTAATATCAGTTGTTTATCACGATTAGAATTGATAAATTTTTAAATAATATTTCGGGTTTTAGCAATTATAAAATTGTTTTTTTAAAGAAAATGAATTTTAAAAACAATAAATGCTTAAATTCCTATTAAATCAACTATTATTTTAAAAATATATGTTTTTTTCTAGTAATTTATAATAAATTAGAAAAAAGAATTTAAAACATTCTCAATTATTTATGACCACCTTAAAAATGGAGTCATAACTGAGTTGATCTAGACTTTTTAGAAGAAAATAAATTATTATATGTGGCTAATAACGTATCTCTGTCGAGACCAAGACTTTAGTTAAAAATAATTTAATTATAGTTAATATTTATTTAACTGCTGCATGATTTATAAATCTTCAGAGTCATTTTGAAACATAATTATTAAAATTCAATCCAAATGAATCCCGTAATGTTGAGAAACATCTAAACAGCTCAACCGGCTGCTCTTGTTTATTGCAATAGAAAAGGAAAAATACATCCAAACAACAATCTATTCAATTTAATCAAATAGCCAAAAAGTATTGAACATCTTGGATACAAATTCAGTTATGTGTAAAACTCGGAAACTCTATTCTCCTTGATGACAATGAAATTCAACTGAACAAAGTCTCCCTAGATGCCTTGACTTAATTCTCTACTTCCACTCCACTCTTTGTTTAAATTATTCCATTTTCGTCATGTTTATGTGATTTCCACGATTAAAATTATATTCTTTTGGTTTGGCAAGGGGCATAATGACAAATCCAATGACTGTCTTCTTACCGAATCCATGCAAAAGATCGAGAAGCAGTCTTTGTCACAATCGATGGCATTGTGGCAGCATTAACTATACTTAGGCACCTCTGTGGAGTTTCATTGCTGGCTAGGCAAATCGCTGTTCTAGTTAGAGGATCTCCTCCTTTTAAGCGGCCTTCACTTTCTTTGTACAGACGCCCAACTTCCATATTCATCATATCAAATCCCATCCGTTCTTCTTCCGCATATACTTTTATTTGTTCCACCTATTAATCAGGCGAAGCAAGTTAAATAATCACAAGGCATCCTTGCTACAAGTTCAAATTAACAAACCACTTGCCATGTTATTAGAACCAAGAGCATCGACAAAGAACAGGAAATGATGCGTATGGATGTTGAATCTCAAATCAAATCGGGGTTCCACAAATCCATAATGGTGTTCGGAAGAAAAGGGATTATCTACGTGAATATATCCCGAAGGTACTACATAGCATGCATAGCTACCAGTTGGTGAAAATATATTCACGAAGGAATATTGATAATTATATATGGCAGCTGATATTAAAACATATAACGACTTTCCAACCTTCGCAGCTCCGTAACCAGAATTTGAAGAAAAGTATTCATCCGCGAATTCCTGATAATGCCGACGAATTGCACCATCATGCACATCTGCTGATGATTCATAAATGCAAATTCCATTGTGAACTGTTTTTGATCTTAAGCTAAGGCTGGGAATTATCGGAACTGAGAGGAAGATGGCATTTTCTGGACAGTCAACTCCTGGTGAAAGTTCAGAGGTCAATGAACCTACGCCGTACATCGATTCCAGAGAGGTCATTGACTGCATGAATGGAGTATCCCCTCCGTAGATCGTTACTGTCTCATCCATTCCAGCCTCATTCATAATCAGCTCCCCGTTGAATGTAACATCATATATCCTCAGTCCGGTTTCATGTCGAACACCCAAATGGAAGCTCCATGGACCATAACGCACGTGTTTATTAACAATAGATCCACTGAAAACATCCTGGTAATTACGATGGCGATTATTTGTTTGAGTCATAGGACATAGGTCTGGTCCCATTTGAACGGTATGGTTTTTTTTAAAGGGCATCGCAGGAACTTTTGACTCCTCAAAAAAATTTGGAAATTGACTTTTAAACTTTAGAAAATCTTCCACGCTAGCGAATTCCTTCCCCTGTACAAACACCCCATCTACTTGCCAATTGTGGGGGTCTATGTCTGTATGGTCAATCTAAAAAGTAAATTTATCCCCTTATTGACATTCACTTTGGTACATATCCATTTAAATTTTGCATGAATTAATTTACTGTTATATGGACGCCAATAGGATGCTGATTATACGGCGGAATGAACCGATTTAGTCGGAAAGTTGTAACTCGTCTGCTTGGCTTCTTCATGGTCACTCTAGGAGAGGCATACATACCGAAAAGACACGCAGGATAGCTGGCTGGATTCTCGGTGCTCTTTTCATCTTTCATGCATTCTGTTGATTCGGGTGCGCTTGAACTCGCGTAGAGAAAACTTGCTCCATAGTACTGCTTCAAAAATTTGCCGAATTCTCCCGAACAGACGTTATACAGAAAGCCTTGCAAATTATCTGACTCTATCTCATCTACTGGTCGTTTGATGGAAGGGATTGTTCTCACTTCTGTTACATTTACAATATTTTGCCTTGTCCCCACAATATACTCGGTGAAAAGAGGTTCTCCGGGCGTATAAAGGGCAACCCTAGCGAAACGCGGGAAGAGAGCATTTTGACGATCTTTCTTTGCGGGAACTTCAAGAACAGCGTGAACAACTCGGGTAAGAGAATCGGTTCGAAATATGGATGTCACCAAGTGTTTTGGTAAGAAATAATGGGTACTGATGAACTCGCGGCCCAGGTAAGTGCCGAGATTTCTGTAAGCATTATCGAGTTCTTCGGCACTCAGTTCATCGTAGGGCCCAACATCTGCTAGGTGATAGAGTTGACATGTGGCTCTCGAGGCAAGAGCCAGTAAAATTAGAAAATAAAGCATCTAGAAGAAAATAATTAAATGATAGTTAAAGTGAATGAAAATGTTTGGAAAAAAATACCCCTAGATTGTCGGTTTTTATGAGACTTAAGTTCACAAGATGCTAAGGTGAAAGTAAGTTTTCACACTCAGTAACAATTTTAACGTTAATTTATAAATGTTATTTTGAAAGTGGAATTATTACGAACCTAGAAAATGGACTCTTAGTGTGGACTTTTAAACCGGTTTTTGGAAATAGAAGAAATCTTTGTAATCGGGAATGATAAACAACTCAATGAGGCAATTTGTACTTTAATATGAGTAATTAAATTCGAAATTAGTAAAAATAAACAGCGCATACACCTCTCGTATTGTTGATGTAACCTCAAGCTATTTAACAATTATAATATGCGACATTAATTTGATTTATGCATTAACAGTTGCAATATTTGAACTAAAGGTCCTCAAGTGTACGGATGAAGGCATTTTCAAACATTCTGTCAGATGGGGGGTAATTTGTGACCACCACGATGAGAAACTCGCTTTCTTTTAGCCGTTATTTTTGGCCATTTCCGTAAGTGGATTTTTGGGGTTTGATCTAATGACCCTTAATTTGGTAGACTTCCATGTTGACTTCTACACCGCCATCGAATATGCACTTGATATAAATAATAAACAATTAAATTAATTTGACTCAAATGACTTGCAAGTCTAGAAAAATTAAATAAGTACCAGTTAACCTTTTTTGAAACCTAGAGAGAAAAGCTCAGATCTCCCTTAAATATGCTATGGTTTGGTGGCTGAAAAATGTAAAAGTAGTATTTTCAGATTTTCCGAAGGGAATCGAGAGGTGGCTATAATGAAAGATTTCTAAACATTTAAGTATCTTATAACATGCTAGGTTATTGACACACAAATAAGTTTGTAAATAATAAGTTGAGATAAAAAGCTGGCGATTGCAGAATCATATGCACAGATAACTGCAAAGATCGCCAAGGAAATATCTCACAAAGCGTAAGATCACAGGTTTTACGTTAGATCTCAGCGTTTTTGGAGAAATTTTCAGTTAATTTTTAAGTGAACTATTGTGAGAACTGCTAGGTTAGTATCAACCTGCTATCTCGAATATTGGAGTTAAGATATCGCTATCATATACTAATAAACGCCTGAAGAACCGAATTCAGATGCTAGCTTTCTTTGGCAATCGGACAAATTTGAAGTGAATGAGATTAAGAAGTGCCAACGAATACAAACCTTCGCTCTTGAAAGCCAGTATCCGAAGCAATTCCCATCCACCAGCTTTCAAATATGCTCCAACTGAGAGCTCTCAAAATGCAAAGTAATCTGAAAACTACATCAAAAAGGAGCTATGTGTAACTCCTTTTTCGAGGCTGAAATCCCTTAATTAATTTTCTCATTCACTCGGTAAATATTGTGCTGAGTGCTGCGTATCCCGCGCTCAAATTGTTTATTAGATATTACCCTTTGTTTAAATGGATCGAATATAAATTAATTAAAATCTATGGAAATAAAATTGGATTTCAAATAAAAGTTCATGTTTTGTTTGTTCTTTACATATTTTATTTTTGTAAAAATAATTTAGCAATAAAAAAATTAATTTTTTCCGGGCAAAAAGCTACTTTTTTATCATTTTGCGTGTTTTGTATAATCAGGCATTTTTAAAATTAGAATGAGCTCAACTATCTTAGACCGCAGGAGGGCAAAGACAGGGAGATTTATTTATAACCATTGTAAAAAATGAATGACAAATATAATGCTATGAAGTTAATAAGTGAATAATTAAACAGTAATTAATTTTAAACTGTCAATGAATATATCAGAGATCACTGTCAAAATCAGCAAACTTATATGCAAAAAAAGCAATCTACAATTATAACTGAACCGGGAGTTTAGTGAATTGAGATAACTGCTTTGAAATTACAGCGCTGAATTCAGTTATTTGAGGAGCGAAATTTAAACAACTTACATTGATTGGAGGCATGCCTGATAGAACTTTTTCCAGTGGTTGTCAAGTTATTTTCTACTCATTTATACTGGCGACAAATCCGCCTAATAATACAGCTGCACGCAAGCATGTGATTGGTAGACACCTATCTCGAAATTAGGACAGATTCCATAAATGTCTCGACGTTGCAGGATCAACAATCACTTTAATGAGGAAGGTTGTTCAAATTTTATTCCACCTTCTAGACTAACCAATCAACCTAATAGTTCTCAGAGTGATAATTTTGTCAATATCTTTAAGGTTGTAGATCAAATCTCGGTTTTTTAATACCTGAAGTCTATTAAATTTAGCTTCGTCTGTTTAATAATGCACAATAAACTCCATCTAATATAAATTATCATAAATCTCTCTGAAATATTTATGACATGTCATCTTGATTTTCTTCGGCATTTCTGGATGAGCTTGAATACTTTGAAGTATTCCTCCTCTCATAGTGTAGCAAGCCCTGCAGCCCAATCGGTTGAGGTTCAGTTAATATTACGGAAATGTCTCTTCAATTTTTAAATTATTGTAATGTTCTTAGAGGAGAGAAAATGAAGTAATGCTGCACTAAAGTTATAGAATACATTTGCAATAATCGTAATATAGTCGATCAATAAAAATCGATAACATCTACGGAGATATTTCAAAATTGAAATGTCGAATCACCAAAAGGTCGGTTGGGAGTGGGCTAACTTTAAGGGAGTTTTTGCAAAATGTAAACAAGAGTTTATGGGTCATAACTTGATTTCTTTGGCACTGCAAATATTTATATTCGGTAAATTATAAAAAGGACCGATAATATCGATAAAAAATTGATAATATTTAAAGTAATTTTTTTTATTTTGGAAATTTTGAAAAGTTTTTGCCTAAACAGAACTTTTTCAGAGGTTTGACTTATTTAATAGTCTACATAATGCTCTCAATGATAAATAAAACACTATTAAAACTGAGAAAAACACTGGAATGGAGTACATGAAAGCGACTATTTGAATATCTGCAACGTCTTCGATTTGGAGAAATTTAATTCGCTTATTAAATGATGCATTAAAAATTGAACAACCCACCTAACTAGAGGCAAAAGAGAGTGAAAAGTTGCAGGGATTGAATATGCATTATTGACAAGTGGGTTTGGGTCAAGAGAATAAGCCATGCAGTCAATGTGATTGGCAATTTCAATCTTCTGATGCCGTCAGAATGTTCATTTTTAATCGCGTTGAAAAAATTTAAGTATTCCTTTTCTACAATAATTAATAGACAGTGTCTACTGATCTGATTTTCTATCATTCCTTATGGTTTTTGTTGTTTTATTCCGCTATAGAAAGAATTATTATAACATTGTTTCAATTTCCACTTCAAATTTTAAATGGAGTTAGCTAGACTTCAATGAAAACAAAATATAGTGATATATTTAATTTAAAATGCGATTAATTGATTAATTTCCGCGAAGCAACCAGTTTCGCATATGTTCAGTTTTTTACAAATAAAAGAGCAAGTATGTTATGATCCGATAAGTCAGAAATGAAGGGTTTGAGTAGTTGTATACGAGCTTTCAATCCAAGATCTTCCAGAGTGGTATTATCTAGCCAATAACAGTTATTGGAAAATAATTTCTTTCATGAGCTTTGGGAACTAATAATTTGGAAAATTACCCGGGGTATTTATACGGCAAGACTGGCTAATGAGGTCAGGTCACAACTTTTCCATTCCACATTCCATATGATCGTTATTGAGATATTCACTGCTCGCTTTGGAGTTAAATTAAAATCTATCAATTATCGCCTTCCAAATAATCTTTGAATAGTACTTGGTTGGCTCGGTATGGCAACTAATTTCCATTAACGAATTGGTTTGGTCAGCCTTGAACCAAAAAAATATTATTTGTGAGAATGTCACACCTTTCAACTCTGATCACGTAGTGGAGGGAGTATTGATTTTTATCAAAAAAGAACTCAAAGAACAAACTGAATGGCAGTTTTTCTGTCAGTTTTCATTTGTAAATAGAATTTTTGAAGTCTCTCCATTTCTCCTTTTAATAATTATTATCAATTATACCTAATGTCTTTTTAGCAAATGTACAAAGTAACCCCCGGAGTTTCTCCTTAACTATTCATTGGGCTTTTAAATCATTCCGGTCAATATCAGGTACTTAATGACACCATAGAAGTAATGCAAAAAGTTAATAAGACGACGGTGTAGGGATAAGCTGCTTTTATTATTAAATTTTATATCCCACTTAAAGTATGATTACTTTAGATAAGAGATATATTAGTACATTCCATGAAAGTGACGTAATACGTAGAACATGTCGGTTAATGTCAGGTCACCGCATTCAGTTAATCAAATTTCATTGCTGAAAGGTCCAAACATCGCTTCAGTAAATGTTTGCCAAGGTTCAATTCTATTCTGATGTGAAAGTCAACTACATACTGCTATTCACGTATAATGATTAGCACAGAACATTAATTAATTAATTATTTATTTAAATTCTAACCTGATCACTGGAATATAAGTTAAAAGGTTAGTGCTCTACTGAAAAATTCAGTAATTTTAGAGCAAAGATACTGCTTCTTTCGACGAAATTTAAATAACCTCTCTTTTATTAAAACAGTGTCATGGTTTCCATCTTCTCGGCTAACGAATTCAAACAGTATCACTTAAAGTTACTTTCAATAGTTTGGAATCAAAATGGTGTGATTTAAATTTCTTGCAGAGTTTAAAAATTGATAATAATTTATAATTATTTCCTAATAATCAAACTGATTCCCTTAATAGCAACTGGAGAAAAGACCGCACTAAAATCCAACTTCATTTTGCAGAGCTGGAGGATAATACAATTTGGATTGAACCGTCAGATGTTGCTGACCGGCCTATTTCGAAGTATGCTAAAAGGTGTTCAATAAAACAAATTAGCAGAGCTGAATAGAAATGAATTATTTTTTTAAGAAAAAGTAAATTAACAAATCACTGTTAATTAATCATAAAATTTGTACATCATTACCTTCATTCCGTGTTATTATTGGGTCCTGGAATGCCTAAAATCGCTCCAGCATAACTTATTCCCTAGCCTAGCGTGCCCAGGCAACAGTCAGTCCCGACATCCCATTTGTTTGATCACCAGACAAATCAAATATATCATATAAAGGGATATAAAGATTGTCGTACTTTGGTCTCCTCCAGAACTCCTACACCGACCATCATAATCAAGTCTCCAAAACGTTGTGGTCAGTGTGACCATATTCGAAGTAAATCCATGCTCGTTTTCCGATCTAGGCTATCGGTACCGGTGAATGATAAATGCAAAGAATCCAAAAGAACCGGTCTTGCTAAACCTGTTTCTCTCACAATTGGAACAGGGTTAAAAGGGATTGCACAAGATACAGTCGAGGTTGCACTTCCTTATCACCGGATCCTTATATGTTCTCAAACTGAAGTTTCTTGATCTTTCATTTATCTCAATCTTGCTGGATCTATCTGAGGAATTTCCCATCTAATCATGGTTGATTAGCTTTCAAAATTGCCTAAGGATATACCCATTCAGTCTGCCACAACTTCTACCGCCATTAACAGCCTCCCCCAGGTTTTGCCACTCATGGAATACCAAAATTTATTACCCAGAAATTTCACCCAGCTCTCTTCTATTCAATATGAAGACATTTGCTGGAGTCCAAATATCCCCCTTCTACACTCTCTACCTAATCTTAGTGATCAGAATGAGCTACCTTTTGGCAGTTGAAAAGGCAACTTTTCGTGCCACAAGGGGAGTGGACGGTAGAAAAGATTCTTAATCCTCTACAGTTTAGGAACCCGGATGAAGCTTCATGTTGGCGTACCGGTCAGGGCGCGCTATCGCAAAACTCTCCGTTCCACGGAGGCAACTTTAAATTTTAAAATGGAAATTATCAAGATGAAAATATAATTATGAATAATTATCAAATATTTTTCCATGACGAAATTCATATTTTATTTTGTGTTTTATTCCAATTATTATTGAAATATTGACGAACTCTAAAGTGTTTACTTGAACTAATATTAATTGCGCTTTACTCTCTATAGTACCAGCTGAATTGTAGTAGGTTTTCACTATAACAATGAACTTCTTCTGAAGGAATAGCAGGAAAATTTTACAATGCAGCAAGGATGGTTTTCCCTATTCAGACTATTTGCAGATTCTCCGGTTCTACAAGTTAATGACCTTTACTATGACCCAGAAGCAGATCAAACTTTCGCTAACTGTTAGATAAGTGCATGGATGTTTTCAGAAACGATCTCGCTGATATCCGAGATAATGAAAAGGCTAGACTGTTGTAACGGTGGTTAGGTGGTTAGGTTCAAATGTGTCATCCATCCAAGAACAATTTTGGGTCTAAAATTTGATGAA
Source organism: Hymenolepis diminuta (assembly GCA_900708905.1). Taxonomy (NCBI): domain Eukaryota; kingdom Metazoa; phylum Platyhelminthes; class Cestoda; order Cyclophyllidea; family Hymenolepididae; genus Hymenolepis; species Hymenolepis diminuta. Next base: position 4,359,069 of record CAADRB010000003.1, read on the forward strand.
ATAGTCTCACTTCTCTCTTTCTCGCTTGGTAAAAAGTCCTCTGAACCTTGAAAATGCTTCAAATGTCTCTCTCACTAAAGTGTATGATGAAGACTGGATGACCTATACTAGCCGATTTGTTAAACGGTGCATTTTTTCTTCGTTTTTGAAAGATTATTTTATATGTCAAATATTTTTGGGTGGTCTTCGAGAACTTAGTCACATCAATGTCTTTCGTCGGATCCACAGAATCCTCGACTCAAGCGATAAAATCAGGAAAGTGGACATCAAGTTTGACAGTAGCATGAATCAGTGGGAATCTAGAATTTCTAGTGAAACCATGTCCAGGAATATTTCCACTGAATGCCAGCTTTGTAATGATTTGCACCTGCCACAATTTGTCCGTACAAATCTCATACTTCCAACTTGTGTGGCAATAGAGGACATAAGAAGACAATGGGCCGGAATTCAGAAAGATGAGCGTCACCCGGAAAAATAAATCAATGTTTGTCGGGTGATACAATCACTGGACAGGTCGATGAAGAATATGAAACAGAATGAAAATGCCTAGAAGAACCACACGAACGTGTTACAACAACGAGTGATATGAAGGGGAAAAAAGGAGGCAGCATTCCGAACTAGTTCTGCGACAGTCATTGAGTCGAAACTCGTATGGAAAGTGAATGCTGTCGGAAAGACAGAGTGTAGATCTTTTCTCGAAATCAAAAAACGAATGCAATGTTCCGGTTCAGGCATCCGAAGCGAATGTTTTAACTAAGAGACAGGAAAATGACAGATCCTACGAGAATGGGTTGGGGAGCGATGCTAAGAAAGCTGAAAGCTGTACTCATTATTTTCTGGACGGCTGCTTATCTAAGACTTGACGAAAAATCTCAAGTGGAAATTTAAATGAGAAGGAGAAAAAAACTGAATCTGCGTTAGTTACCCGATTACGCCCCCGAAAAGGAATAAGTCGCAAAGAAGAAATACGAGATTCACAGAAGAGCTTTGAGCGGATCCGGAGATGTTCTTCGAAGAGGGCTGGGCTTAAAAGGGGAAGTATCAAGGTGAAAATATAATTATGAATAACTATTAAATATTTTCTCTTGACGAAATTAATATTTTATTCTATATTTTCCTTCAATATTATTTAAAATAACTCTTACCTCTTAAGTTGTATATATGAACTGTTGCTAGACATAGTTCGAGTTGAACTGTGAGAGTTGTTTGCTAAAGTAGCAAAAACTTGTGTTTTCCTCTTTCCTGATTGGAATATCGGCTTTTGGACCGTTAAAAAAAGAATTCAGCGTGAATTTTTCCGGAAAAATGTGACTTCTAGCCGCCTGGGAATCCCGAAACTCCGGAGACCCATCGCAATAGTCAATGCGACCGTTACTTCCAATGCTTCAGAATTCAATGCCTAAGCATATGAATAGGCAGCTTCCGTTAGGTGTTGGATAAAATGAATAATTTATCCAAAAAATTAACGATTTACTGTTAATCATTCAAAGAATTCCCATGTTTGTTAAAATGTGCTAAATTCCAAGGTTGTCACTCTGTATTACTTTGGAGTAAAGTCTACCATTAAGACAATAACGGATTATCATTGAGTTCTGGCTTTTGTTGGCTATTTTGAGGCTAATTGAGTTATAACAAACAGATTCTATGATGATATTTATTTACAAAGGGGTACGTGTATATTTCAGTCAGGACTTGATCAGTGTGTCCTGGGCAGTTAATGAGTATGACGGCAGGTAGCTCGTGGACACATATGTGGGGTCTCGAGAGGTTGTCAATGGAGTGAGACAACCGAGAGCCCTTGGTCACATCTGGGGAAGGACGGTGGGAAAAAATTTATTTTGGTAGGAATTTACTCTATTTGAGAGTACAATTTAAATAAATGTAATTTATTATGGAAAAATTTACTGAGTAATTCTTTTTCTGTTTTTACTAACCGGCAGCAATCCATCATCTTGTTTAACTGAATGAAACAAGTTGCAGTTGTGCTTAACATTGACTCCGAAATCTAAAATGTCTTCTTAACTGTCCAGTTTTTGAACCATATGTATTCTATTGTAATCAATGGAATATTATTTACAAAGTCTAAAATAAAAGAGCAAACCTGAATCCAACCTCTGCGTAAAGATACCGTAACAAATACGGATATTCACTAGTTGACATCCTGCGTTCTGTAATGAAAAAGTGCTTCTCTAAATTGTTTACCTAAATAAATGATCAAAATGACTTGAAATTAAATAAAGTTCTATTTTTTCAAAATAATTTACGAAATGTGAGACCAAATAACCGGAGAAAAAGTTCTGATTAAGTCTGAGGCTCGATACGAAGCATGATACGAAGAGTGCTTTATTCGATCACCTGCTGTCAACCCACACTTCGGCAGATTTCAGGCATGATTGTGAGGTCCAGTGTATCAGTGAATGTTTTAAATCATTTCAATGACATGTTAGAATTCACATGACATCTTAAAGTGGCTTTCAAACTTTATAATTATAATATAGATCATATTTGCCTCCAATGGAGTCTATTTCATATTCATTAAGTCAAATAAATTATAAATTTCAAGGTGAACCACATCTTTGGGATAGTTTAAAAATAATCTAATATATAGTTTTCACAAAACCGTTTTAAATGCATATTTAGAGACAAATAATAAATAACTTTAAGTCACAATTTTCAAAATATCGGTATCTTTGTAAAATCAGTTTGTCAAAATAGAGCGATGAGATAAGATGACGAATGTTCGGTCCTTTTGATTCCACTTAATTGTTTTTCATCTTCATTTTAAGAATAATTGAGCGTCTTGGGTTCACTATTCAAAAAGAATGTTTCCGATCATCTGTTTGGATTTTCAATTCGAAATGCAATTTCAGTATTTTTTCGGTCTTTGATCTGGTTTGTTCTCATGCCATCGATATATCACTGATTCACGCAATGGGCATTCTCCACTGTGCAGACGTCGACCTGATATTCATGATAGATATATCATTTGAAATGTAATTTATATTAGAAAAATCGTTACCTGTCTTATCTGTCCTTGTTCTGAGTTGTAAGAAGATATGTAAATCAAAGTGGCATGAGTGACTACTGAATTGAATAAATCAGTGAACAAGCTCTGATCCTCACCAGTTATTACGCCATGATTTCGTTGTCGTATGCGCGTTATGAATGTAAAATGATTACATTAATTATATATCGAAGGATAACTCTCTATGCATTTTCGAAATTTTTAGTTAGGCCATCACTAATCTCTGAGACCCAAATATCTTGACCTCACAGTAGTGCTTGAAGTGTTTTACTCTCCTCCAACCTCAAGACTGTTACCAACCTCACAGTGGTACTGGAAGTGCTTCATCCTACGGTGACCGCAATTTTCCCGTAGAGAATCATCGTGTATCTTCAAGGAGTATACTTTACTCAGCATAATAAGCCACTTAGGTGGTTCTTGATTGGGGGTTGCTAGGGTCCACTTTCCACCATCGGTGATGTCCGCAACCATTCCACCTCTTCATGCTGCTCCTTCTCTATGAAACTATGTAAGATGCTATTTATAGAAACACCTTTCATTTATCTACTATTACGGTTTTCTCTCTTTCTCAGTCCTCCTCTCTGTTCCAACGCCCCTCAGTACTATCCTACTCTCGTATTTTAACCGACGTTATATAATAGACTTTGGTCGGTACTCACCTCTTAGTGTTCTGCTTGATTAGGGACTGTAGTTGTCTACTGTTAGCAGCTATTAGTCTTACCTTACCAATAATATTAGCAGTGCAATTGCTATGCACTTCTAAAATGTGCATTTTAGGCGAACAGGTCAAATCAGGATGGAAGATTGTGATACCGTAACATGTTAGCTATGAACATTTGATCTTTGAGGTTCCAGAAAATAGATAAAGTTAATTATCTATGGAATTCTGACGCTATAAAGAATAACTCTGAATTACGTTTAGCTCTTACACTGGTGAGGAGGCATATGACGTTAAAATTGAGCGATACACATCAAGTGAACTAAATGACCAGCAAAAGTGGCTAAGGCTGATCATCAACAGGGATAACCGGATCCTTGAGACAGCCGGTTAGAAAGACAGTTATTTATCATAGTACTAGATGGTCATCTCGCATGGATCAGTATACTCAAGAAAATGCGCCTTCGGATCACATTACATTCCGATATTAATCAGTATACATATGTTTGCTCAGAGCAAGATTAACTATCATCAAAAAATTTTAATTCGGGAATCTAAGTGATTATTAGGGCCTATACCTCTCACCAGTCGTCGGACTCGTTTTTATTCCTTTATCACTTAATTAAACTGCTACCACCACACAAAAGGGGATGTCAGATAAAGATCGAGGGCCTAATATGCACGAAATTTACTCACGGTAATCACACCTTTGTACTTATTATCACAAAGATTCGTAAGAGGATAGAGAAGACGTATTTAAGGGGGGAATTAAATCATTAAATCAAAAGTGATGTCTACACTCATTGAAAGGGTGAGTATGTTCGTAAGACAATGAAAGTGGTAATTAAAGACTGTATAAACCACCAAGTACATTGCTAATGAAGCAATGAAACATGCACACCAGCACACTGAGACACACTCATCTTCATATCCAATGGATTGTGACCATCAAGACAAGAAGGTCACTTCCTTTCACCATTTGTAGACTTTATATTTTGCACGCCTTATTTCCATCTTTCATAGATTTTATGAATCATTTTTCTCATAAAAGGTCACGGAACTAACAATTAGCCCACAGTATCTTATATTTAATTTTTCCAAGATTTGCATTTGGTTATTTTAGTACTAATAAGATCCTTGAATGAATGTAAGGACCTGATTAAGGGAAAGACCTTCTGAAGTACTCATTAAGAAAACTAGCGCACGTCATTTATTAAACAAAAATTTATAGAGAATCAGGAGATTTCAGAAAAAATCGAAATATCTACTTTGGTTTCTTGAGAGTGAGCCGGATTTCGACATTCTTCTTGTCGTCGGCCTTTTCATATATGAAGAGGTTATATTCCAAAACGTGCTTGCTACCAGATTCCCGAAGTCTCACGATAATATTTTCCTTGATGCCATTCACAATCTGTCTATCAGCTGAAACAATGTCAACCAGCTTGAGCGGAACACTACGAGTCGAATTTACAAGCTTCAGCGTCTTCTTTACCTTTTTGTACATTTCTGGACACCTAGCCGCTTCATCTGAGAGTCTTTCGATGTCTCCACATTTTTCACTCTTCCTGGAAATAATAGAAGCGTCGTCTCTATATTCCATGAGTCTGTAATTAACTGATTACCGTTTTAATTAGTTCTAAAGAACTGTAAAGCGATGCGGCCAATCAAAATTGTAAATCAACCACTTGATTGATTTAATTGGTCAATGCGAATTGCATAGCTCGTGATTTGAACAGTTGATGGGATCAGGTGGCACGGTTATATGATCTACTCGAATGATCACAATAAAAATGTGATCAGAGAAGGTGTATTTAAACAATAAAACCCAGTAAATAGCCCTTCAATGAGTTCTCATTTCATTTAAAATAAAAAAATGCAATGTTTGGGAAATGAACATCTGAACAGCTGTCAACATTAAAATCAAGGACATTAAAAATAGTACTTTTATTGCAGCACTTTGATTGAAATTGTACTCTTATTAAACAGGTTTTGCGAAAACGCATGAGAAATCATCCGTTTAAAGTAGTTCCGATGGTTAATTTTCAACGTGGGTAAACAGTCAGAGTATTATCGACGAATATAATGGATCGTTCATAGAGTCTCGTTTTTCAAAGTATAAATCAAAAGGAACCAAATTCTTAATTGTTTGAATAGCATGTTAGGATATAAGGATTTATACAATTTCCCCGCTGAGCTATGAACTTCTTGTGCCGAAAGTTAAAGGAAGTAGCTCAAATCCCCGTTTCGCAGTTGCGACTTGTTTTTGTCGTCCAGGTGAGTAGGGTGATTTGAAGCAGATTTAAGTAATCGACACGAGTAATCCAGAATCAAAAAAAAACCGGAAAAAATGATCCGTTCATTTATTTAAGAAATAAATTACTTTGATTTGAAAATAACTTCGAAATTCGTATAATCCCCTATTTGTAATACTTATTCCAATTAAACACTTTGAGGTATTTTATGGAACTGATTCTTAGTTAATTTAATTATTTTTAATAAAAGTATTTTGTTTGCTTGTCTAGCACTAAATGCTGATTTGAATACAGTTCTTTATGAATGTTAGAGACAAAATGCAAGGCTTTTCCAAAATTAGATGGTGAGGTGAAACTATCTACCGTTACTTTGCAACATGTGATTGGTCATGCAAATATGTATATAATGGTCGGATTCACTTATGTGCTGATGACAACTGCACAAACGTAGAAATGGTTCCGCTTGCAATTATTTTCATTCAAGTCTCCTTGCTTATAGCCGCACAACCGATTATTGAGCAGCGTGTGAACCCTTTAGGAGGAATCATACCGCTGGGTGAAAAAGACCTCAAAAGCCCTGAAATGAGATCCCGCATTGAATCTGCACTGGATTACCTGGAGAAACAAAACGAGGGACGTCTTGATTACAGTATCATAAAGGTCATCAATGGAACAAGTCAATTAGTCAATGGAATGAATTTCGTTTTCTTTGTGGAAGTGGAAAGTCATTCGACGGAGTGCCCTGGAATGACCCAGAGTACTTCAGAATTATATAAGCTTGGAATATACGAGCCGTCACTTGAAAATTTGGAGAAAATGTATACCATTAAGAAGGTTAATCCTTCTCAATAACTGAAATAATATTTCCATCACCACGACAATTAATTAACCATTCTTACTGAATGAAAAAACATAAATTCTCCGCAATTTGGACGTATTTCATACTTTTTAACCCACAATAAAGAGAGCGTTTATTTATCTACTAATCCTTTTAAATTTACACACCATCTAGGACTGATAAGCAAAGGTTTTAATCCGATGAAGAAAATGTAACATTTTCTTTTATTTCGATGCTCAATTTTGGTTGAATCTCGGAATTTGTATATAAACAACAATCCAAAAGCCGATGGTAAAGTTTGTTTAGATTTCCTTCTGTCAGAATGCTCTGATACATTTTGTTTATATATAATTGGCGGTGACTTATTCCCTTAGAAACCTTAAGGTCGTCCTAATGATTAAATTCAGTTTGATTTTCGACGAGATTTAAAAGAAGCTTGATTTAAACCTGGCAATTTGAATAAGCCCTTTTATGCCAGCCTTTAAAAATTCTTTCACTGGAAGTTACAAGAGAAATTGAGCATCTTTTCTTTGTCCCAAAGAATCTAACTTAAATTAGCTGTTTCGTGAGCAGCGTTTTTCACTTTTTCTTGTAAATTATCTACTTTATTGAATTGATATAAGTAGTTTGCATAAACTTAAGGAAGGTTTGAGATATGACACTGTGATTGGTAGATGATGACATGCACGCGATTGGCTACCTGAATTAAGACATTATGTGGACTATTTGTGGAATGGCAGATGAACGTTTGATGGAGCGCGTTACTGTTCTCTTCCTATTCTCGATGTTCGTAGCTGCCTCAACTTACGAGGATGAGCATTTAGTTGAACGATTCGAGCGGCCTTTGGGAGAAATTATGAAACTTGAAGACGAAGCCCTTAAGAGTGACGCAGCAAAAGTGCGAGTTGAATCTGCATTGAAGAAACTTGCTGAACAAAATGGTGGTTGTCGAAGGTACAAGCTCGTGAATATAAGTAGTGGAACAAGACAAGTCGTCGACGGATTTAATTTTGAATTCGTTGTTGAAGTAGAGAGTGTTCCAACCGAGAAATGTGCCACTGAACAACCAGAAGGCATATCGGAAGTCTACAAAATAACGATTTACGAACCGTCTGGAACAGGCCGTGAGAAACGTCATACCTTCGAGAAAATTATGCACGGCCAGTCGTAGATTAACTGTGAATCAAATTAATATTTTTGTGCTTCCATTTGTCCTCCTTATTCATTTTTGTTCGTTAATTTAAATAGAAAATTTGTAAATAACTAGGAATTGTGTATTTTTCTCATAAAAATTGTCCTATTCAACTAGTTTGATTATTATTTTTGTTGAATAACCGATTTTATGGAATTTAAGCCACATATTTTATTTTTGTGTACTTTGTACCGTGATTACAGCGAAATCTATATTGTGATTGGTCCGCCACGATGGTTTGTATAACCCACGCCAATACTGCAATCTAATTCGCTTTTTAGCCCAATGGAGTAGCCAATAATTTTACGCCTCTTTAGAATGCAAAGGGATATAACCATATAAGAGAGTTAATCGAAATTAGATTCCTTAGAATTATTCGAGGGCGAGAACACACAGTTATGTATTCGTTCTATTTGCCGGTTCTTTACCATAGAATGGTAATTGAGTAATCCAAATCGAAGGGAATGGAAAAGCGGTGTAAACTGAGGTGCTACCAACACAGTAAGGGGAAGGTATTCTGGAGTCACTCTAATGAGAAACTCACATTTCACTATCCCTTTTGGTGATCAGAATTAGCAGATGACCATCTACATCACTGGGTGTGAACTGATTGGCATTGATCTTGTGACCTGACTTGGCAGACTTGTACGTTGATCACTGCAGCGATGTAAAATAACGACTTGATCCGTCTGCAGAAGTTACCCACTGGAAAGCAGAGGTCTTTTAGACCTATCAATTGGAGAGATGGGCTAGCAACAGTTAAAACCACTACCATGGCAATTACCATCCTAATCGAAGTCAAGTATCGATACAGCTTGGATATATGGACCTTTAATCAAGGTTCCGAATTTATATTGTACTTCTATATGAAGACTTGATGAAGGGAAGAGAAGACTGACCAATCATTAGGAGGGAAACGTGTCCACTGTGAAAATCCACGATTCGCATATTTTTAGTAAATGAGAATAAAAGTATAATTTACGATTAATAACAAATGATAAGAGAGGGAAGCGTTCCAAGACGGATAACGGATAGAACCATGCATCAGAATTGCATTCTTTCTCCAAATTTTATCGATTCCTGCGACTTTTGGAAGGAAAATCGAATCGGAGTCGTAATGTGAATTCAAGATATTATTCACAAGTTATTTACCTTTCATATAACTGGGGTGTAGAAGGCATGCGAGATTCCCAATTTGCTAGGGTCATGCAAGTGTGAATTTTTAACATGTGCACCAGAGTACACAAAGAGTATTAAAATACGTGATTTGTAAGTAGGACACAACAGTCTAATACAAAATAATACTTTTTTTGTTTTGTATATTTTTGAGTGATTTTGCAAGAATCCGAAGTTAGAAACCGCAATGGCGGATGCCGGTCAACAGGAAGAGTGAAAGCATACGAATTTTTCGTAAGATGGGCTTTAGGAGAACTTCTCCTCTAATCAAATCTTTTATACTAAATGTTAATTTCCCCAACCCTAATAATTTAGTCATTCAGACACACATTTTAGATAGACGTTTTTATTGAAAGTTAAATTCGGAACCTTCTTCTCGGATTCAAAGTGTCTAGGGATTAGGAGTAAGTTTCTTACATTTAGTACCCATAATCCTGCTTCTTCATTGAAAAAATCCTATATAGAGTTACGTTACGGGAGACGAAAATGTTATGTTATCGGTCCAATCGCTCTACGGCGACCTATTCGACAGTATCTCACGCGTTTGTCCCAACACTTATTCTGGTTTTAAGCCAACAAAAGTTGGTGGAAAAGTTTTGCCTAGACTTGTGTCCTCAAGACATCTCATATGCCCGCCACACAAATGTGTTTATACGAGGGAAGTTAAGACAAGTAAGGTAAATTTTGCATTCTAACCTACAAATACGACAAGCCGTGGAAGAGAAATGCAGTGGGTCATTATTTACGTCGAGAAAATCCGGCTCAGATCACTCCCCTACCCCCTCCCTCTACCTTCTAGATAAATATATAAACATCCCCTCAATGAGTATTACTACTTAAAAGACATTCAGTAAGAATCTAACTGTAATAAGGTTGTGGCTCCGAGCCACAGAGGAGGAATAAGTCAAGTCACTCATGTCGAAGGCGGTCGGGAAAGTCACCACAATTTATGGTGAATAAATTGAGTTTCTATAAAAAACATTTCCTCGTGAGACGTCAGTCGTTACCGATTGTCGATGTCTCCGTGTGGTGATTTGCACACTCACAGCTGCACCGGCAATGGATACTGTAGTTGAGATCTTATTGTTATGGTCGCCAGGTGTTGACTGACATTTTATATCTATAACACTAAAGGAATATTTAAACCTTGATCAGAGAGAATATGCAATAGGAATGAAGTTATTAGCTTTCCACGAAATTGTTTTCTTGACCTCATCCAACTGTTTAGTTTAGGTCTAGTTGTATTTCATTGGCTGTCCGTTAAAAGTTCAGCAACCAACATAAAGTTCAGCTTTCTATATTATATAAATAGCAGTTTTTCGAAATGGGTTTCTTAAAGCCATGAAGTTGTACCATTGTCTTGTCCTTTTTTTCATTACCCTTTCAATGGCAGAACCTGGGCGTCTGGGAGGCATCGCCCGTATTCATCGAGATCGTCTCCAATTACCAGAGGTCAAAGAAATAATCAAAATCGCTTTGGAGAAGATCGATCCATGTGCTGAACTCTCCGATGTTCTCTGTGGAACAATGCAAGTTGTCAATGGAATAAAATACCGATTCAAAATTAGAACCACTCAGAAGCCTAACTGTGATGGCGGTATTCAAGGGCCAAAAATCTCTGTTATCAGAATTCATCTTCCTGCCGACAGAACTTCTGAACCTTCGTTCAAAATGGAGTAACTGAAAGATTTATTGTTGATTCCAGATGTAGTTTTCTAAAGTTTCAGTGCCAAGTGTTCAATAAAAGTATATTATGTGAAAGTGTCGAATTCTTATTGAAGTCTTTTATTTTGATATTGGGTTAATATTTGCGGTTTAAGAATCGAAGAATTGAAATACCTTATTTTAATTGGAATGGATTTCCATATTCAGACGTGTCTCTACGTTTCTGGAACAGAATAAAGTTTCAATTTTCTGAATGTATGCACTAGTTTCTCCATAACACATTTCATACGTTACATAATTGTTGGGGTGGATATATTTCGAAATAAGAATGAATTTCGATTAGCAAAAATCGACGACTGGACGTCGGTTTTAAACAATACATTAAAAGATAAAAGTGAATTTTCTCCTAAATTAAGTACCTTCGAGCTACTTCAGTAACCTATTTTTCGAACAGTGAATTTTGCGATTGGAAAGCTAGACATCTTTGCTTTGATCACTGGCTGTCATCTACTTGACAATATTCAAACAGTCATTTCTACACTTTAGGTAATCAAAAAGGAATCTTAAATCGGGACATCAAACCGAAATTAGTATTTATGTCAAACATTTTGACCAGTAAATAAATGCTGAGTCACCTTTGGATTCTCTCAGACGCTAAGAATATAAACGGAAATTTCTGTGAATGGAAGAGAAGCTGACTCTGGCTAGATTGCTTTCAAAGACAAGCTGCTAAGACAAATGGTCACTCAAATTAGTGGTGATATGGGAACCAAGTGATAAAGATCTTGGAAACAAATGAGACTAATTTTCTTCTGATAAGACTTTGTGAAATCTCAATAGGCTAGTAAGTTTATAAGGAAATGATTACAATTTGACATTGAGAAATCGAACCCAGCTTAGAACGGCATAGGACTTAGTCGAAAGACCATATGAATATGTTCGTATTGCATATTTCAATTAAATTCTTAGCATTCTCGGTAGACGAGAAATAATTCTGATTTGGATATGCCAAAAGCCGGCAATAAATAAGTTGATCTCTGCAAGGAATGACTGTAATTGATCAAGTGATTCACAATGGCACTTAAAAGATGCGAGTGAACATGAAGAAATAATCGGAGCATTTCATTCACCTCTTGGCTCATTTGAAATTCTTCAAAATATGGAGAGGAGGAGGTCAAAATTCCACCCTAATCATCTAACTCATAGAACAATGAGTGACTCATAGTTTCCTGAGTGCGGTTAGTTGAATAGGAGTCGGAAATATGTTGAATGTGGGGAAAACTTACTCTCACTATGGACCTCATTTAACGTTTTTTGTCGAATAGAAATTTGAATAGCAAGCGTACTTATTTTAATGAAAAATAAACAACTGCCAAAAAGAAAAAGTCATGAAATTTCTTAATAGAATCTTGAAACTACGTTTTCAGTACGATGAACTTCGTAAGTTCGTTCAGCTGCAAACAAACATATTTTGAAATTAACAATTTCAAAGTTCAAGTGCATTTAAACATCATTCGTATGTTTTTGTCATAAACATCACATTTTGTTGTCCGTTTTCATTATTTAATGTATAGTAATAACTCATGAAGTGTTTTTATTGTCATTATCATTATCCACAGTAATACAAAAATGTTTTACGCTCTTCATTTCTAGGTAGCGATGGAAACCGATTGATAGTAAGTCCAACAAATGATCAAGGAAAGGGGGTCAAAATGATATTGAAAACATCGTCAAGATATCAAAGAGTCTTATATCATTTGAATTTCGAAATCGAACTGTACCATATTTTCCAAATGAATTGTTCACATTCCAAAATTCGAATTTCGTGATTCGTTCCCTGGATTGTAGCGAATGCTTGTCCACGATGTTCAGTGGTTATTGATCGGTTTTTTAATCATGATGAGAGGTAATTTTTTCTTCCGGCAGTTGGAAAAGTAAACTGATCTAACATGTTATTCAACAGCTTATAGTCTTGACATTAGCAGAGGTGAGATGGCTAAATGGCTACACCAATTAGTCTATTTGCTACACCTAAGTATTCCTCCTAAGCAGTCCGAATGGTCTCTAGCAGAGTCCTCTATTATCAATTTACTTCCAAATTAGCTAGACTGTGCCCAAAGTAGTAAGAACAAGAAAGATGTTGAGTGGAGAGAGTTTATTGATCACTTCCTTGTTACTGTGAGTCAAAAGCTTAGTCATTAAATACAAAACCACGCCAGGCTGCAGGGATCTTGATTGCTGATTGGCTGAGGAGGTCTCTGCACACACGGCCGCGCTTGTTCTCTACGCGACCGGTTACATACCGCACATCCCAGAGAGTTCAAGCGCACGTGATTCAATCCGCCTTCTGAACCCCACAAAGGTGAATTTAACTGATATAAGCTTACAGATGACCATTTATCTAATCCACCTGAAGCACTGAAACTTATTCTAATTAATGTTGAGCATAAAATCGCCAAGTGGTGCTAAACATCTCTTTCCATCTTTTTCAAAAAAAACTATTAAGAATCATCGAAATCAATTATTTAAAAATCTACGCAAATAAATGCGCTTGAACATCTTAATTAAAAGGAAGCTGATATAGCCAACGGTTATAATACAGGAACCCGACTTTTGGCTCCCCTGGGTATTTCACAAGTTGCAAATACGAGCAGATCAAACCCAAAATTAGTAAGAATAAGTTGCGTTCGTAAGATCAAGTACGTCGGATTGTGTGTCTTTAGGTTAAACAAAGTGCATAAATCTGTTCAAATTAGGTATCAGTAAAGAAGCAGGAGTCAAAGAGGTTGAAAATAAAAGAAGAAGTTTATAGAAAAAATACCGTTTTCTTTCAAATCAAAAGGGAAATTGAAAGATTTAAGCACTAATCTTTTATAATCGATGCGTTTAAAATTGAAACTTTCTGATTTCCGCGATTATTGCTGACAATATTAGGAGTATTGTGTCGTTGTCGCACTGACCACAGTGTTTATCTGCTATGTCAGAGGTCACGGGTTCAATTCACATCTTCACGCACCCATTGAGTGGAATGGCCAACCACACTGATTAAGTATAGCTATCATAGGAGGTGGCGGAATTCTGGTCTCTCACCAAGGAGGCCCCGTGATGCCACTCTCTACCCAAGGTGAGCGTTGGAAAAGCTTTCGTAAATTAACTTAGTGATGATAATTAGGAGTGGTGACTGCCGTGGGCCGAAACAAATTTCGAGTTATTGATCCATTTGTAGTAAAATTCAGATAGTTCTCAAAGTTTCGGGTTTCCATGTCTTCAAGATCACCTTTTATTGCGATCACCTAAAGTAAGGCATATTTTAAGTATTAGAAGAAAGAGAAGGGGATAACTAGATACATCTTTTTTTAAATCTCTTAAGAGCCACTTCTAATAAGATAAAGTTTTAATCATAAAATAAAGTCCTATGCATTTCTCTACCAACAAACATACACAAATGTTATTTCTATTCCAATGAAATCATCTGTAAATTCGCTTTAGTCAGTGGATATCAGCATCATTAAGACTATTAAAATGGCAAGTGGATCTAAAGTTCTAAATTGTTTACCAGAAGTAGTGGAGGTATGTAATGAAAACACACTGGGAATCTATTTCACAAATGAATTTCGAAATATAACTGTCGAGTTTTTCCTTTGGGAGACATTAACTTTAACACCGATTAAATTTCAATATTTTAACTAACTTTGATTTCAAAGGTAGGTAAGAAGTTTATGAAGGCATCATATCGTTGTGAGAATTGACCCTTATCACTTATAGCCGCTACATCCACTGGTCCACGTAATTCTAGAGATTCGATTTTTGTATGGGCCTGATCAGCTGTGAGAGGACTTCATTATCAAGTACGGAAAGGGATTAGAAGTTATCAAAAAGTGAGTGTCAGAGGAATGAATTCCGTTGACTTAATTTTAGCGACTTCTTCTCAGTGCATCAAAAATACCTGGTACTTCCTCGTACCAAGGAACTATGGAAGACGTCTGAAGTCTTCATCTCAGATTCTACCCTACTTTCTGGTGGAATATTCGCAAATAAAATTCTCGTAATACTGAACTCTATTTACTTTCAGTGAATGGTTGACTTGTTTCAAATAGCTCTTACATTTGGAATTCGAGGCTATTTAAAATAAATAACCTCGACCAAGTCGACAAGATCAAGAGGTCGTTGTATACGGTCATATTAATTCATTGTTAATATTATCATTGCACAGCAAAATATAAGCGAGAAAGAAAGTCCAGCATGTACCAAGATGGGAAAGTTCAATTGAATTTGATTTGAAAACTAACACAGTTACCTGCCTGATGAAAAAGGCATCAAGAGTTAATCATACAACCACTAGTGGATAGCTATATGATATATTTTTGAATAAAATGTGGCTTGCCATTTATTAATCAGTAGACTTGGAGATGGTTTATCTGGTGGAAAATGTGCAAACGAAATAATATTATTCAATAATTAGGAAAGACAAGAAATTAAAATTTTAATCTTTTCTCTCAAATTTTATTATATGTATATATTATATATCACATATATGTATATATATACATATGTGATATATATACGCATATATAATGTACGTACAATTTGGAGTTCGCACATTCTAAATAGAAAAAAGAAGAAAAAATAAACCATAAAATACTACTCATTTTATTTTCACTATCAAGAATAAGATAAAACATTTTAACATTGGCTTATTGCAGAAATGAGATCTTGTACCCGAACTACATGTGAGTGGGTGAAAAATAAATTTTTTTGCAAAGTTCAATAAAGTCAGCCTCAAAAGTACGAACGAATAATTTTTCTTCGTCTAAAGCTTCTTCTTCTTCGTCAAAATTTTAAAGATTTTTGATTCCTGTTCACATAATTGGACAAATTCTCCTCATCCAGGTGTCGAACGAGCAGAACAATTTAGTGTAATCGTATCTGTGTACACTAACATACAGTTACTAAATGCGTGTTTCTAGTTCTGTTCTCTGATTTTCAAATTTATCTGTGAGACTAAAATGATAATATCCTGAAAAATGTATTTTGAATGCGCAAACCATCTCATAGAAATGAAGAGAAAGAATTTACGGCTTGGCAATCAGTTTCTTGCAAATGTTGAGGCGGCCGCGTGAGGTACATGATGACACAAGTGAATATCACATTTTATACCTATTCCAAATTAAATGTCCATGGTCACTTCTCACATGAATTTTATTCAACGTAAACGAAATCATTTGTCAGTTCAAGAAGACATGTGCTTACATAACTCTAGTTGAGGTGAGTAATCGTAAGAGTGAAGATCATGTGGGCAAACCATAGAATTCAAAATTCGGCTGTCAGTCATGGAGTTATCAAGTTTGTGTTCTAAAAATCTTCCATTTACTAAATTTTACTATTACGAGAGCTAGAAGGTTTAGCTTCAGCTGCTATGATCTATCTGCTTACCAGATATTGCTAGGCTACAATTAACTCACATCCAGGGAGGGATAAGAGGAAATTCACTTACCCCAAGACGAAGGCTTTGTAAAGGAATGCTAGCTATCTTCGAACTGTTGGTGTTTGGAGGCCAAAACTTCACAGGACTGATAGCAGTTAGGGCATGGAACAACTGTCAAGATGTCAGGAACAGTGAGCGTTAGCGTATTGATATGGATGACGAGTGACTTGGGGACAAACTGAGGGAACTGATTGCTTCGAAAAAAATCAATAACTCTACAGCTATTGGCTTTGCATTGACGGCATCCTATCACTAACACGGATATCGGTTCGTACTTTATGGAAATATTCAAACTATTATTTCATATGGTGACTTTTAGAGTGCTTGAGATATTTGCATACCAATGCAAATTTAAAGTTAAATGACCAAGTGAAGTAGAAAAATAAATGTATCACCGAAGAATCACAGTAAGAATCACCAACAACCAATCATAAATTCAGAGCAGTCTTCAGTATGATCAAGCAGCGACTGATATTTAGGGAAAAATTTCGGTAATTAGAGTTTTGTAATACGATATGTAACGGCCAAATGAAGTACGCATTTTCTAAAATTAAAATTTTCTCACTGTCCTTTTCTCCACATGTTGTCACGGATCTCCTACTGTCGTATTCATTGTGATCTGTCAAGACCCCACATATGACCTAGAGCCTCCTGCCGTCATACACGCTGTGATTACCTGTCGAAGGTGCGCAGGCGACTTGAAACTCGCCTCGTAAATACATACTACATCCGTTACCCGCATACTTTCTTCTCCCTCTCCTCTTCTAATAAACTTCGATAATCACTCTCTTGTCCTCTCTCTATCCTATCATCGTAGCGAAGAGTGGTAGAAGATAGGAGATATGGCTAGCAAAATGTCTAGGGGAGAATCAGATACCTTAGCTGCTCACTGAACCTTCTAACAGGTCTAAAATTAAAATTCTTTGCTTTCTTCAACTGATAGTTTTATGTCACAAAATCACTAGCAATTTGACAGTTTGACAGTAAGGACACTGAATTAAATGAAACTGACACGCCCTGCAGGTGTACAAAGAAGTAGTTTGGTTGAAAAATTGCCTACTATAGGAGTTAGCAACATGCTTATCTCTTCCAAATTACGATTTGAAATCCTCATAGCCTTTTTATCAGCATATTTTAAAATTATTTAGGCGGTTTTATTCCCTTAACGTTATTGTGATCAGTTACAATAATGCAGACGATGAGATTAAAAAGCATCATTGAACAAAATGAAAATTGTAATTTCACAACAAAATTATTTGATAAAATAAGTGCAATAATTAAGTCAAAAGGCACCAGAAGGACAGAAAAGTTGGAATTAAGAAATACGAAGTGTGGAAATAAATGCGTTCACCCAACTGAATAGACAGGCCTAGCGAATTGACTTGCTGGAAGATGAACAGTGAGATTTGATTCATGACTGCCATAGTAAGTTGCATTGCAAGTGGGTTTTGGAGCTGTCAGCAACTGGAACTGATATTTGATTCCATTTCCAATATGTACAGCACCACTTTTAATGTTAACCAGCTCGAAACAGGGACTTGAAGATTTCAAAGCGGATTTAACGAGTTCTTGAATCTCCTGAGATTCCAAACGATCTCGGGACAGTGATCTGGGACCATCCACGAGCGAACACCTCATTCCAATCAGAAGAAGGATAGTAAAAGTAAATCCCTCAAATACACGCATTGCATGGGAATGAAATGTAATAAATGTGAGGACGTCAGATAGCCCCACGGAATGCAGTGAAATCTACAGAGGTTATGAGGTCAACATTTGGGCCAATGCGACGGCCATATTGATTTATTGCGGAATGGGTTTTGGTATTATGCAAATCCCACACTACTTATTGGCATAAAAATTTTAATAGGAAATTGAAGATTCCATTTTTATTGATACAAAACAAATAAAAGTATATTTAAATTAAAATATCAATTAGATTACAATACATTGGAATAATTTGCTTCGTTTAATGGTGCTATCAGTCTTATGTATTTTAAACCCAGATCACACATTAAGATAGAGAGAAAAGAGGTTGCTGGTTGAAGAGCTTTATTAAGCACCTAAAGAAAGCCCACCGGTTTTAAAGAGCGGGATGAAGCGAGGTGTGGGAGCGGGGCTGCCAGAGGTGTGATTAATGAGGTCACAGAGGGGGATTTATACGCTGGAAGGGAAAATACACGAATGGGGCCAGACGATGGCAAACTCTCGATGAGCCAGGATGCATTGCCTCAAGGAGTGAACAGCGACCAAATCCTCTATGTTTGGCTGTAAGTTAGACCATTCGATTCCAGGTAATGAGTAACTGTAACGAACTGAACGGTACAGGGAACATTTAAAAGTATTTGCCAGGAAAATGAACATGAAAATATTTGTACTTTGGAAAATGTGAGTGAAAATTATCACAAAATAATTTCTGAAATATAAATGAAAATTTAGTTGGTTCACTACTGCAACTTGTGAGTATGCTACGTAGCTGACACTTAAAATCTAAAATATTCGACTACTTTAGTTGGGTGGTGAAAATTTAGAAGACGAATTGAAGAGCTTTGTCTCACGAAAAAAAGCTTTATCACCCGTTTAAGAAAAAACTGTCCCCTTTTATAATCAAATGACTTTAATCAAAATTATGCGGGAGTCAATCCGCTTCTCATAATTGTTGACCTTGAAATTTTGTTTGAGTGATTAGATTCCAGGGTTGGCCCTGCATGAATTGACGTGCCTGGTGTCTCCTGTCTTCTCTCCTAATGCAATGGTTGGGTGATACTGAAATAGTAAGAATGGGAGTTTTAATGAGGTAAAAATAGTTTTGGCTGTGGCATCTATATTTTAATTGGTAGTTATTTTAAGCTTATGTGTTCAGAAATTTGACATGAAAGTGGAGTATAATTATTCTATGGCGTGCAAAGCATAAGAAACTTGGAATAGAAATGGTAAGCATTAAGTACTAGAGGTAGCCATTTTCATCAAGTGCAAGAATAATAGTAAGTGCTCTTAACAATTTACAATATTATTAATCCGAGTAGTTTATTCAAAATAACGGGATAATATGTTTGAGTATGTATTAATGTTTGTGTATGTCAATTAAGCATATAAATTCTGCATTCTCATTCTGCGAAGAATTTAGTTTAGGTAAACTTCATGAATACTGCTTTGGAAGACGCAGTAGTTTAATATGAGTTGTCTAATGAGCACAACTGTTATCTTATTTGGAAAATATAAACAATAACAAATGAGAAATAGTTTTCTTTAAATCCGCGAAGAAGTATTTTGGAAAGATGAGAATACCTTCCGACACCTTATTTTCGTGCATTTTGTGAATTTGACTCATTTCAATTATGTGATGTCTTTACAGGAGGGTAAATTAACAAGTTAATTAGGTACATTCAACTGCCTAGATATTTTAATCAATTGAATTACATTCATTAGAAAGCACACATTCAAACGAGCAAGGTGGAAATTAGAATTTAAAAAAACTAAAGTTATAGTGCTGTTTGGTAATTTGCTTAAAAGACCAGGCGTTCTAGATGTACCTATAAGAATGAGCCAACAGGTTAAATAATGCTATGTAATTTTTACGTTAAAATAGGAAAGTCATGGTTAATAATGTAGAAAATAATGTCTTAGATTAAAATAATTTTTGCGGCAAATTTAAGAATCGGATTTTAATAAAAATATAGAGATATTTCGCGTTAGCCAATGAAATTTAAACAAGGCGGCGGTAATAAAGGATTTTTTTGCAAATCAGCCACTCGCTTCCTGTTTCCTGTTGTAATGGTGGGTTGTGGTGTTATGACTTAAAATGAGGTTCTAGGTGTGAGCTTTAAAGTCTTAATACCTTCACAGATGTTAATTTAAAATAGTATTGTTCTTTTAATCTGACTAAATGTGCCATGTCAACATAATTTCGTCTAAAATGAAATTTATGCTTACTACTTTAGTTTTAAAATAATGTTATTTAGTTCTCTTGTATTTTTATTAGGTCTTTGACCTGCGTTTGTTTCTACATGCGAAATTCTTCGTACTTAACGTTTAACTTCGTTTATTTTATTTTAGTCTGACTTTAATGAAGAATTGGAGCAATACAAGGAGCAGACTAAACGTGACGGGGAGAACTTAGTTCGCAGCGTTTTTCCCAAACGCGTTTCTGAAATGCAAGAACTTCTTAATTCTAAGTTATTTAATTTGGGTAGGTCTAAAATATGTCCGCATTTTTTATGTTTGCATTTTACGTTTTACTTTATTGCTCGATCATTAACTTTCAAAATGTTATTGCAAGTTTTCCCATTATCTTCCACATTATAGAACCCTCCAATGTCCTCCAGGTGGTCAACCTCCCTGTGCCTCTTTTAGCGGAACAAAATGGCTTTGAT
>CAADRB010000003.1:4380278-4390572 GCA_900708905.1 Hymenolepis diminuta
CCAGTGCAATTAGTCATTCTACCCACTGGGTACGTGTTGATGTGAATCGAACTCGTGACCTCTTACATGGCAAACATATTCGGTGACCAATACACCATCTGCGCACATTGTGTACCTAAGTGTAACTCTTTCAAAGTACTTAAGAGCGTTTATTGTATCTTAAAACTAACGTGATAACCTGATATTTACCATTCCTAAGCCTATTGGATTAGACGGAAGATACGAGAAACGCATGTTTAACTGTTACTCTTGTTGACTAGAATTAATCCGTGCGGTTGATCATCCATCGAATGTGCATTGATCTCGTGACCTCTAACTTACCATCGTCGCATTGATAATAACCTGTAAAGCTTTGACAGCTCCATATTATCAGTATATTTGATTAGCGTTTAACTAAATGGTGATCGTTTTCATAATTCTGCAGACCGCCAAGCCCTGTCTGACCCAACTGATGATGGAAGCCCAGATCGTACGGATGTGGATCCAGTTTAACGTTCCACGAATCGAAGATGGTAACAACTTCGGAGTGGGTATTCAGGAGGATGTTCTTGCCGAAGTCTCCGGAATTGAACGCGATGCTCTAACCTTCCTTGACCAGTTCACAAGGTGAGTTTAGCCTCTTTATTATCATAAGTCAGAGGTTCTAATATTTAAGACGTTTCTCTTAAGTTGAAACTCTTTCTCAAGTCAGTCATTTTAAGTGGCCACAATACTTGCACGATGTGGATTCACGGGTTGATATGTTTGATTAGATTTGAGTCTGTATCATCCGACATGTTTTGTTTTTGCACGAGACTGCTGCAGCAACAAAGCATACTTGCCAGAAGGTGGATTTTTGTTATTAGGTATTATTGTGTACTGGATAGACGCGAAGCTAAGCTTTTTCCCAAACTTATCCACATATTGGTATTTGGTTAAGGATTAGAGTAACAGAGGAGTGGTTCAGTGACAAACGTTCAAGTTTGCTAAGTCAAAGGTCACGAAATCGATGTCTATCGATGTACTTGTTAATTCCGCGCTTTTTTCACAAGAACAGCTCTAGGATACCTTCCCTCTTTCCCTTCCAAGTGTTGTAGACACTTACCTTAGTGGTCTTGGGAGTTATAATTCGCAAAGCTCTCAAATTTTTTTGATATCTAACATGTCAAAAATTGTTGTATTCAAGTGCTGATTGAAAAGTGAAACGACTTCCCAAAGGTGAAAGCGGTAGGGTATTTTTCGAAATTTGCTTACTGAAATGTTCACCAATTTAACGAAAAAAGGATGGTAAACTTTGTTCTTGTTTTGAAAACAAACTGAAGAAAAGTAATTTATTATTTTTAACATCTGTGTTTTTAGAACGTGATGCAATATTCCCAGTTCTCGTCCCTCTTCACTTTATTTCTTCTCGAAGTTCATTTTAAGGACAACATAACACACCTCACATATTGATTAGACTACTTTATAAAAAACGCGTCTTAATTTCTTGCTTTTAAAAATTTTATCGGCTTTTAAAATGAAGGTAGTTATTGTGTTGAGTGATATTGTAGAATCCCTCAATTGTTGCGATACCTTATCAGTTATTTGTTCGCTGTTAGTCCAGTCCTCCCTTGTTACAACTGAATAGGCCATAGTCCCAAAAATATTGTCCTACGGTCTCTATTTTGTATTCTTGTATGATATCTCATCGACTTTCTGATTGAGAAATCATCTTTACTAACTTGTTAAGATTGTCATTCCGATCAATGAGTGCAATTCGATGCAACCTAAATGGAAATCATTTGAAAAACTATGTTGCATATTTTTCATTCATTGGAAACCAAATTTGGCTCTCCTATTGAAAGATTTTTTTGTAATTTTGGTGCTTATTAAATTTCAAGCCCATCCCAGCGCTCAAATAGTATCAGAGAGTCCTCCTGTTGAGATATACGAATTTTGTCATCTCTTTTTATTAGATGGGTTTAACTAATGTGGTTGGTCATTTACAGAGTGTGCATCGATGGGCACCGAATCCGTGACTTAAAACTTCACAGACATGCACGTTTATCGCCGTAACGGCGGTGCACTAAATTTTGGTATTTGCTTGTTTGATTTCAGTAATATACGAGTGTTCAGGCTTTCGCTTCTGTTTAATGAGCCAAAATCAACCGTTTTATTTGCTATTGAAATCAATTTCAGAGTATTGTAATCAGTTTCATTTTTCACTTTGAATTCGAATTTAAATGGGGTTTTAAGCACTGAGTTAGGCTCCTTATATCACGGTGATTTGTAATGTTATGATTTTATCCATTTGGAAACTTATAACATTGTTATCTTTCCGTAGATCCTCAGTTAACGATGGTTTTGAACATGCTCCCCTTCGCTTGCAAACTAATAGGACCTGGTAAATGTAATTAATGCTCTCGGCATACAATTACAAATGGGAACCTTTGAAGACTGCATCGGCGACATAATGGTCAATGTAAGAGGCTATAAATTCATTGTACAAAAGAAGACAAAATCAGTCATATTTGTTAAAACTGGTGAAAAGAGGTTTAGCGGAATGTCTTTTGCATATTGCTTCTCAACTTCATGATTGAGGATTATTATTAATGAGTGCCCTTAAAAGTTCATGATTTTTTACTTATTTGACCTCAAAGGATGTTGTTTGAAATTACATGTTTTTTCATTTAATCCGCGATTTCATTTTGGAGCGATAAAATTTCGTTTTTCTATTAACTGGTAAAATGGAGTTAATTAGAACCTCCATTAGAACCCCATTGCGAATGGGAAATTAGCGTCTATGTTGCCCTTTGCTTCGCGTATTTATATTTCGAGTCGATATCTTTATATGCATCGTAGTTTCTCGCGTTTTAATAGAGAGAGCAAGCTCTTATAAACGCACATTTGTATTCTCCTTTTGAGAATCTTTGTTTTTGCGTTTCATTTCGGGTGTTTTTATTCCAATTAGCTCGCATTTCCCTTACGTCACGGTTTTGTTTACTGAATCGTTATTTTTGCTACTTGAGCTTTACTCCCGTCAATTTGTGCGCAATTCTGATTTAAAAAATGAGTTGACAAATAAGGAGTAATATCACTGCATTTCCTTTAGTCAGAGCGAAAACGCAGAAACCCAACCGAAAGTTGTCTTCATATTTTATGTATTCTTCTTACAAGTTTTCAACATATTCGTTATCCACTGAAACTTTTCCAAGAAGGGCTACTTTAGGTGTCAGACCGAGTTAATCTAAGTACACCCTCATAGAACTAATGGTCTTCCTAAGGCTGATATGGTAGAAAAGCCTTTCTCGGGTGAGAAGACCAAGTGTTATGTTTGGCAAATGTGCATTGCATAATTGGAAATAAATGGAGGGGGAAAGGAGGAAGGGGTAGGAAGATGTATTGACGTCAAATATGGGACGTTAGTATTGGGGGAGGACAATCTGGATTATGAGGAATAGTATACGATAAGGCGTGCCCTTTATTCATTGATGTGCAATTGACGGAGTAGAGATATGATTCTCTAAGGAGCACAGGTACTACAAGCTCTACTGTTAGAGACATTATGTCGTCAATGGACTCACCCAGAAAATCGGGGATAAATCTCGACATCTAATTGCGAACGCGGAGAGGTGAACTATACTCTCTGTATCTTCTGGTCCTCGTATTTTGCTTTGTCATTTTTGGCACAGCGGTTAATGTACTCATCTCCAGGCTAAAGGCCATTGGTTCCATGCCTACCGGTACAAACTCATTTACATCTAACTAATTAAGGCACCGGCAGAATGCGAGCTTGATATCAGGGAAGCCACGTGTAATGCTACTCTTCCACCAAAGACGAGTGTTGGAAAACGTTTTCCTAAGTGAACTTGAGAGTTATTTAATCTTTTACTTTCATCTTTCATGCGGTTTTGAGGCATTTAAATCAAATGAATCGGTGGATTTATATTGTAAGCTTTACAATTAATATGAAAAGGTACCCTATAATACTCCACGTTTTTTGAGATGGGGTACATCTGTGGCTGAGAAATTTCCATAACCATTTCATACTTTTTTTTGTCGATCAGGTCAATTTGGAGTATGGAGGATTTCAACATGCATTATAAATTCAATATAGCGTACTATTGGAGAAAAACAGTGAATTAACAGCACAAAAATTTTGAAAATGATATCACGTTAAGCGTAGCCAAGGGAGAAAATTCCCAGATACTTTGTTAAATAGTTTGAAGTACAAACTTTAATCGAGTCTTTAATGCGCACTGTCGAAAAGTGCAATTTGTTACCAAAAGATTTTAGTCTTTATCTTTCGTTGATTATTTCTTTTAGGTACTACGCTTCTCGAGGGAAGCTGGTAGCTAAGGCTGCCAAATATCCGCATATCGACGACTACAGGGAGTGTATTCGTGATATGGATGAGAAACAGGCCATCTCCATGCGCTGCATCATAATGGAAATTCGCAATCACTACGTAAGTAACTCCTACTTATTTAATTTAAGTAGTACTGAATTTTGTTGACTCAATTTCTTTCACTGTAGTCGGTATTGCACGACTTGATTGAGAAGAATTTGGATCGTATCAAGGTGCCGAGGTCGAATAACACAATGAGCATGTATTAAACTGGCTGATCCTATTCCCCAGATCATGAGGAAAATAAATTTGTAAACGCTAACTTGCATTGGACCCGCGCTCTCTATTTGTTTTAAAATTCTAACTAGATTTGACAACCGTAAGAGGCCACTATTATTTTATAATTAAATAGTAGATAAAACTGCTGTACAATTAATTATTATTGTTATTCTTCTTACGATTAATCTATAATGAGCAGCTTAACTGGTAATAAATAGGTATATACTATAAAAAAATGTACTAGGTACTAAGATCGGAACAATTTCATTTGGTTTCTGTAAGATGATGCGATGAAAACAGTGTAAGGGGCTCTACTAGCTATCTTCTCCCTGATTAATCAAAATTGTGAGCTGCGGAAGAGCCTGTACGAATCTTAATATTCGAATTTTGGAACATGAGCTACCTATTTAGTAAATATCAGACAACCCGAACCCAAATATCAAATGACGTAATATGTCCTAAGTATCTTTTTAATCCTCTCTCCCTTATCATTTGCTGAAATTTCTGTCGTCTGACATATTGTCACGAGTCGTCTATTAAATATATATCTTACTATGACGCAATGAGGATCATGTACGGATGACTTCAGAAGGAGGATACCTTACCGGATGAAGTTATAACTATGGGAGACAGTATCAAACAGAGAAGTAGTCCAGAATCCAAGTGTCTGGACATCATATTCACTAAAATTGATGACTTAAAGACAGTACGCTAGTCAAATTTTCGGCTTTTAGGATCAGCATTTTGAAGGAAACCAGAGTTTTGCTCTTGAAAGTTCAGTCTTGTTGGAGAATGAGGTCTAGCTCTTTTATAAGATTTCGAGATTGGGAGTTTCCAAACGAAAGTGACACAATAAGATGCATATCTTTAGGTGAATTAGTAGTAGTCGCATTAAGTTGTAAAATGAGTTTGGAATGTAGGAATAGGAATTAGTAGGAAGCTATCCATTTCTAACAAAGGCGCATTTGAATGCAGATATTAGGGGTAAAGAAATAAACTGTCTGTAAAGAGGTTATGTACGGATTTGAAATAATAGATCAGCACTTACATTTTTGAACTGCACTATCTCGCTCTTGTAATGTGGTAAAGACTGTTATATATCAGTAGGTACAGGAATACTCATTTTCACTCTAGGTATCTCTTTATTTGAAAGAATAAAGCAGCTGGAAGGCTGCTGAAATTAGGGAGCGCAAGACTGGGTATAATAGCTACTAAGAGCAAGAATGAAATGTGTGTAGTGACCGCGTTCATTGCAACTCCTGAAATGAAATGTTTATCTATTTTCCCCAAATTATTTCATGTAAGTTATCATTAACAATTGTCACCTTCATGTGTCAAGTGACCTGAACATCAGCTACAGAACACTCGCTGCGGTTCACTTACTGAATCAGTGTGTCCCGGCAGGTCGGGCGTTTGCTGTTTGTTCCAGTTTGTTTATCTTCACCCCCAAGTTGTAAAACCTACGCTGTAGATCTGCACATCATGCCACTACAACTTTGCTCTCACAGGCCACCCCATCATGCCCTCTCAGTCTTCTGAGCCTTCCCTCTGTGTTCAATAAAGCTTTTCAAGCAATGGCCTTTCTATCTCCATTTTGGTGTTTGGTGGAGATCGTGATAACGTAAAAGGGTGATAGCTCAGCAAGATCCTCTCAGCCATTTAGATAACTTGCTGTCACATACCCTCCTGCAGAAAATGGTCTCGAAAGCAATATTTCTAGTTGAAAGACGAGGTATTCAGGTCAGAATGCCATTTCATAAGTTGAGACATGTATAACTTTAGGTCCAACACAAAGCAATCGAGTAAAGTAAACCAATCAAATATGTATCAGCTGTTATTGTGAAAAATACGTCTGGGTATCTTTTGCAAAACCTTAAAATTCTGATAGCCTAATTGTTCAATCTGGCTATTAGCATGAAAACATGAATTTAAATATTTTAAAATGGCCTATCATGACTTTTAGCCTGCGAAATATCTTGAAAGTCAAGTTGTAAGGAATAATTTTTGCCGAGTATTTATAAGATAATAACACCCAAACCCATTTAGGCGTGAAAACCCAACTAGGGAAGAGAAGTGGTATCATAAATCTTCCCTAAGGAGCAACTCAAATCCAACTTCTTTATCAAACAAACTTAACCGGATTGGTTGGCTATTTCATCCTCTGGAGTGTGGACAAACGTCTATTAAATTCGTGGTCTCTGATTTCATAAACGAACACATTAACCGGCTGCATCGTAGGCGCACATGAAAGGTCAAAATATGTTAGTCTACCAGGATATTCGTTTAGTTTTGTGTCTGATTTTTTTAAAAAATAATGCGGGTGTCAGATTTTGAACGTCTTGACTGTCATGTGACCTTTCGTATAGATTGAAACACGTGTTGTTTCCTTTAGGGCCAGGCAAATAATATAATTTTTTTTTATTTTACAAAAAGTTAATTTTGGAGACATTTCATCTCCTCTTTCGGGTGTTTATTCCTAAATGATTCGCCTCGTAAAGGAACAAGACTACGATGAACTCTACAAATTATCCAATGAGCTTTTAAGAAATCACGAAAACCAAGGTGAGAATACGTGGATTACCTTAGAGAATTTTCGAGGTCTTGTAGAAGAAAAGTTCGTTCAATTTTATATACTTAGTACCAAAGTTCACGAAACAAATTTTAAAAGTACTGATAGTGGCAATGAGTTTGAACAGGGGCCTTCTAAACAGCAAAGAATTGAGGGAGTGGAGAAAGTGGTCGGTTATGTTGCCTTCTTGGATGATTACGATCTTCACTTCGGAGGTCTTGGAATTCTTGTTGATCAGTTCTTCGTCTCTAAAGAATGTCGTGGCAGGGGTCACGGAGAATACTTATTAAATGAAGTCTACAAACAAGCCTTGACTCGAGGTGCCAAGTATATCAAACTATTCTTCCAACAAAGAGAGGACCGAAATGCCATTTATAATCGCCTGGGATATATAAACCGTTCAGATAATCCTCCATTTCTTCGGATTTATGAAATTTACGGTCCAAACAATATAAAAAAACATTTAGGACTTGATACATTTGATGCTTTCAGAATGGCGCAGAAGGAATCCAAGCATCCCAGAATGCACATATTGCAGTATAAAGAAGATGGATTTGACTATGTCATAAAAAACCTTAAATTGATCACCCATAAGGAAAACTGCCCGTTCCCAAATCCAGACTTAGTAATTGTTGCTAAGTATCCTGCAGAAATGCACCCACATTCTGAACAATCAGTGGAAAATTATTTTAAGAGGTACTTCGGATCAAAATGGGTGGATATTAACGAAGATCCAAGGGTAATATGGAGAGGAATATCCGAAAGTTCTGGTGAACATGATTTGACTGTTCAACTATGCGGATTTGTGGAACGACCATCAATTTGTTGCTGGTTGGGGCATAAACTTGATTTTAGCAATTTCGTCGGGGATCTAAGTCTGATAACCAAAGATCTAATTGTAAGAAGGATACACTATTGGAGTTCTGAGTGGGGACCTATTCTAGGAGTTGATTTTGAAATAACTGGAGATGAAAATGAAGAACCAACTGCAGAAAACAACGCACTGATCCGGACCCTAAATTCCCTTGGAGTTAACAACGATGACAGTTGGAAATGCGCGATATTAGACGAGAAAGAGATTCGTGCGAATTTTGAAAAGGAGGCTTGATAATTTTTTTTTCGTTTGCGTTATTTAGTTATCCACTTTCTGTGATTTTCAGTTGTCTCTGTTTACGTTATTTTATTTTTAACAAACTTATGATTTATGATTCGTTTTATTATTTTTTGAATATATGCTCGATGATTCTCCCTAAGTAAGTATAAATGAAACGGTCAGAAGATGTTTTTATGGACAGTGTGAAAATTTCTAACAGACCGGCTAAGCCGCCCGATTTTTCATTGGCCTTTCAAATAAAAACGTTACTGAAATTTGCAAGTAGAAATGAAATTATATGGTCGAAAATTTGTGCAACTGGATTAATGAAATAGTGGAAATTTTAAATGAAATATATTGAAAATTACTCACAAGACACCGGACAACAAAAATTTTCGATAAGATTACACATCATTGGTTGAAGTAGATAACTGAGCAACCCTAACGACGGAGGAAGTCAGTTATACATTTGTTGCGTGTATTAACGAATTTATTGCGCAGTCAGACCACTTGAATGAGGACGTATTCTAAGTTCAAATAGCGGCAAGTAATTGGAGGAAATGAAGCACTATGGAGCTCTTTTTTAGGAAAAGAAGACCATGTGGGATGCGGAAAATTAAGCTATAGCCTTTCCCGACTGCGCGAATTTCCTTACTGCAAATTAGCAAGTAGGAAGAGACAGCAGTAGAAGACAGTGGGATAGTCTTTGAACCAATGAGTCTAAAAAGCTACAAAAGGGGATAGAGCAGATGTAAGATAACGGAGAGAGTCAGTAAACACCTTGAAGGCCGAAAGATGAGGCATAAACAGGACGAAATGAAAACGTGTAAAAACAGGACTAGGCAAATAACCCACTATGAAAGTGTATTTAATTCTTGTACCTCCGATCCGCATTTGAATTCCTTATCAACCACTTTCCTTCTTTTAAACAGTAATTTTGCTAAGTTGTAGAGTCCTAAGCAGTCCAGATAGATTCTAGCAGAATCCTCTATTAAAAGTTTGCTCCCGAAATTAGCTTGGCTGTTCCCAAAGTAGCGAGAACAAGAATGGCGTGGAGTGGAGAGGGTTCATTGCTCCGTATCGATGGGATAGCAAGAATTGTATTTCATATGTGTGAAAAGAGCTTCGTATGAGATGAACTAGTAAGAATTTCTAAGCGAACAGAGCTCCTTATGAGTCTCTGTTCACGAGCTTGGTCCTTAAAGGCAAACAACGCCAAGCTGCAGGGATACTGATTGCTGATTGGCTGAGGAGGCCACAAGTTTTATGCTTTTGGTTCCCATCAATCAGACATAAACTTGAATTTATATAATGAAATGTAGTTTACAATAACTCAATTTTTAATTACTAAATGGTTCACATTTCCAGAAGCATGATTGTACATTTATTAGCAACACTGTCAAGCAATATTTGAGCTGTTTTAATGCACCCCAAAGTTAATGATCAATTTTTATTACAAATTCAGTAATACTCACAACTCAAAATGCGACATTTGCTTAGCTACCAGCAGAAGCTCGGTTTTTGTTTGTGTACACTTTATTACTGATGACATTTAAGAGTGTGTTGGGTTAACTGAACGGTACTTTATGGCACACTGGAAAATACTCATACATGAAGTGGAAGCTGTAGCGGCAGATGGCTAACAGTAAATGAAAGAAAAGGAACACCAAGGATTGCGTTGAACAGGTTGTATTGAACAAAGCTCAGTACAGAGTCTCAAGAGAGAAATAGGGAATTGGAGAAGGACTGAGCTATGGAAGAGGCGCTGGACGAGCTAGGGTCCGTTGGTGTGTGTTGTGTGTCTAACGGAAGGCTATTTATAATCGACACTTTGGGTGAGGACACGCATAAGGATATAATTGCATGCGAGCTTTAATTGGTCGGGACGATTTGTAGGAAAAGGAAGATCCAGTGCAGACAAGACTGGTTAATAGCAGAACCGACTAAGCGGTGTCTGCTACTATCGTCCGAGGTATGCTTACCTTTTCCGATGGATGAGAAATAGGCCAGCTGAGGACACACGATGTTTGTCTATGGAGTGCTTGGG
>CAADRB010000003.1:4390622-4413190 GCA_900708905.1 Hymenolepis diminuta
GCTTGGGTCGCAGGAATGGTTAAAGATTTACAGAGGTTACTATAAGGACAGGATAATCAAGTTTGGTGATGATTAGGGATGACGCAAGATAAATAGTTCGGAGAAGAAGGAATTCATCCTTCAAAGCTACATGCGCAATATATCTATATTATAGGGAGGGTAAACAATAACATACAACAGTGGGATAAATAGTGCTGCATTATTCATATGTTTTATTATTGCGACCTACAGTAATACAAAGAATAATAAGTTTTAATTGTAGGAAAAGACCGAAATCGGTGAACAAGAAGCTCAACAAATGACACAAGGGAATAGGACCAGAACGATGTTAGGTGCGACGTCAGGAGGTCAAAGAGTCCTACTTCATTCGATTTTTAGATTTGGGTTTAGATTTAATATTCAATTAAATTTTTATTCCTATTTCAATATCCAAATATTTAGATTCGTCCCCTGGATTGCAGCAAATGCAGAGTGCTTTTAACAATTTCTTCTATCATGATAGTCGATCTTGTCGGTTTAATTAATTTTTTCTTACAGTTTTTAAGAAGGTAATATGACCTTACTTGATATTAAGCAGTTTGCAATCATAACAGAGCAGAAATAAGTTTGCAGATCCCCAAAATTCATGTCTTAAAGTAGTAAAGATCAAATCAAGTTTCAGTATGCAGCGGATGCTACATCAATAAGCCTTTTTACTAATAGGTAGGTAATCCTCCTAAGCAGTCCGAATAGCCTCTAGCAGAGTCCTCTGTTGTCAGTTCACTCCCAAATCAGCTAGACTATGCCCAAAGTGGTAAGAACCAGAAAGCTGCTGAGTGGAGAGAGTTTATTGATCACTTCCTTGTTACTGTGAATCAAAAGCTTAGTCATTAAATACAAAACCGCGCTGGGCTCCAGGGATCTTGATTGCTGATTGGTTGAGGAGGTCTCTGCACACGCGACCGGTTACATATCCACACTTTCCAGAAGTTCTAGCGCACGTGATTCAATCAACCTTGTTGGCATTGTGAATCCCACAATTATATCATTGGTGTATTGACATTCATTTAATTGACCAAAGAAAATCGTTTATTTGAAAGCCAATTGTAATTCCTTTCCTTTAGGAAGTAGAAGGTTATTAATGGACCTCGGCTGAGAAGAGGCGAAGGAGTAATTGTATCGTCAGGAATAAATACATTATATCCATTGTGGAGCAGATTCATCTCAAACTTGACTTTCCTCTCGAATACTCAACTCAGTATAGTCATTTAATCCTTATCGACAGAAAATTATTGAAGGGTTTTAGAGGATGATGGCCAGAAACACTTTAAAACCTGTTTAAATACTCCATGGAAAAGGGGAACATTCCATTCTGATAGAATCTACTTTTGATCACGCGATTCGTATAAAGATCGTTTTATACTCGAACACTTGGATCCACACTTTCCAGACAAATTGGAGCTGCATTAAGTAACAATTTATCATAGAATTCAGCTGAACCACTTATTTTCCCTCCGAGTTCTGTCTCAAGTTTGGCTTTTAGTGTTCACCAAAATTGAGCCGAGCAGCCGACTAATGTGCGTAGGAGATAAATTGAGCGGTTCATTCGAATTACGCCCCTAGTGAAATTGGAAAATCTTTTTATAATTAAAATTTTATTAATAATACTTTAATTTGGTGAAAATGTATTTGCTGTTTTTAAAATTCATTTATTTTAAGTGAATAAACATTCATTTATATCGGTGAATGTAATTAAAGTAGAGTTAGTGGAATCTAATTTCTAAAAAAATTAACACTTCCCAGGAAAGTCTTGAATTTATTTTCCCAAATTAAAATATTCGAATTTATTAATTTTTATAAATCCCGCTTTAAATTCAACAGAAATTAAGAAGAGAAATGTGTTACTATGCAAAATGATTATCCTATTCAAAACAGCCGGTCAGAAAAGAGATCGCCTATTAAAACAATCCCACAAAAAGGTTTGGAAATATCTTTTCTATGAATCTGAACTCTATTTACATATAATATTATAATATATTATCATATATAATGTCATTTAAAATCAATAAAATTAAAATAACGAGTTTATTAGGTCAATCTCAATTATTGGTTAGATTTGTGATTTTGGGATTTTTCTGTTGCATTTAGTTAAAATGGGAGAAAATTTGTTCAGATTTCGCAAATTGGAATTCATTAAAAATACACTCAGTTGGTTAATCTCATCAACAAGCGCATTCCACAGTGTCCCGTCTCTTTCACCACGAGTTTGTGACTTTTCTGCAGTAGCAGCAGCAGTAGCAGTAGCAGACGGACATCATTTAGACGTAAAATGTCTGTAGTCTGGAGTTCTTAGTCAAATTTTAAAATACAGCTTTCGTTCCAAAATAACAACTCGTTGCGCATGAAGATGGGGAGACGTCACCAACGGTTCATTCAAACTTGCGCGTTTCCAGAGATCACTGTCTTCGGCGGTCTAACAGTTCAGAAGGATTTTCAAATGCATAATTAAGTCAGTAAAAACAAGTGCAAACGTAATTATACGAAAACCTTGAAATTATTAGCAGAAGTCCGCTGTAAACGGCCTAAACATTCAAAAATCCTTCAGAAAGTCAAGCACCTCTAATTGCCAGTACATTTCCCTTTACAGAACCGCAACTCGAATCATGCTTTCCTCTTTCCTCAATTAGCGTTTAAAGTGGCACTAATCTCAACAATAAATCTAGAACAATTCCCTTAACAATCAAAAGATCATTCTAAAGACTAACGGGGTACAACGGTCTTTCCAAATTCAAAAGACCAAGGGTTGAATTTGCACACTGATGCATTGAAAAAACTTAGAGGTGTGGGGGAAAAGGAGATAGAGTGGCCGGAAGAGAAAATATGAGGATTGAATATGAGCGTCTAATCAACTTGTGTGGACATGAAGCTGTGAGTAAAGGACGAATTGAGGTACGCTGAGGAGGGATGTCTCCTCGAGAGTTACCAAGTGTCAATTAAGATATGAAGACCTACGAGTCCAGTACTAATCGTGTTTCTCTGTGAATATGAACTGATCATTACCCTCCGATCAAATAGATTAATTAAATAAAAATTTACAATTATTATTTAATAATTTAATAATAATTTATACTAAAGTACAATGTTTCTGCCTAGAACTTTTGAGATAACTAATAAAGTAATGAATTTTTTTTATATTTTCGAGAGAAAATGACAACAAGCCTCGAATAGATCAAGAAGGACTCTTTAATATACAATTCAATCTTGAATAAATACTCAAAATCAGAGTGATTTCCCCGGAGAGGACAAGTTTGAAAAGAATTGAAATTCACATTGCGTACCCCTAAATTGGATATTAAATATTAATGAAGGCGAATTTTTCGCTGAAAGTTTTCAGGAGAATTCCACTACGCCACATGAATTTTTAAAGCCCTTGATTTGCCTAAAGACGGAATTACTAAGAACCTGAATCCCAACGGAGTACTTCGGACAACTTCGCCGAATAATCGGCAGAAATTATTGAATGAAAAATAATTTTTATTTTATTCTGGAAGTAAAAGTGAGTATTCCAACCTGTTGATTTATTGTCAAAATCGAGTTGTCTTTGATCAATGCGAAGTTTAACATGTTTTTAAAATTTAACATTAATTTGATAATTCGACGGAGTTTAAAATAAATTTTGAAATTTAAATTCAATGAAAATTACGAAAAATAGCCCAAGGCAACACTGTTGGATATTTTGCATCAACATAGCAACAACAAAGACGGAATTAGTGTTTGAATTCAAAGAGTTGAGTACCGACTGAAGTCTTTCATATAACAAGAGTTAAAATACGAGGAAGTAGGAGAAAACTGAGAGGGACCACCGTACTTGTCTACAAATGACGTCTTATATAGTTTCATAGAGAAGGAGCAGCGGAGGGACTTGGAATGTTTCCGGATATCATCGGTGGGGGAGAGTGGACCCTAGCAACCCCCAGTCAAGGACCACCTAAGTGGCTTATTATGCTAAGTAAAATAAACTCCTTGAAGATACACGATGGTTCTCCACGGGAAACTTGCGGTCACCGTAGGATGAAGCACTTTCAGTACCATTGTGAGGTTTGTTAGCAGTCTTGAGATTGGAGGAGGGTGAAACACTTCAAGCGCCACTGTGAGGTCGGGATATTTTGGTCCCAGAGGTCAGTGATGACCTAACTACAAATTCTGAAAATATATAGGAAGTCATTCTTCAATATGCTTTTTACGCCATCTTATTGTTCCTCTTAACCAGAAGTTTATTCCTTCTTATTGGAATAATAGTAACAAAAAGCTCAAATTGAGTTTGAAATTTGCTATTCTGCCTTTAATATACGACTCAAAGAAATACCTATTTGTTTCTTCTGTTCTCAAAGTTTACATAGTGCCCGGTTGTTAGACACACAGACAGTGTTAATTATTGCAAGCCCCCAGGTATCTAAAACCCTTCATCTCAGGTCGGTAAAGCGGTAGTCCGATTGTTCCTAATGTAGAAGGAGGCGAAGTTTCCAGTAAATAATACTCAAATTAGGTACAATAAGGTCTGTGTTACGAGGATCTGATTCACATACTCATTTGCATTTCTAATAGGGGAGAATGTGTCTCAGAGAGGAGTAAAATGACGCATCCTGTTGAAAGACGGTAGTGGGCAAGATCTTACACCGTTGAGCGCTTCTCTTTAGAGAGAAAGTCATTTTTACTTAATATAAAATATAATCATTAATAAAATTTACATTTCATGATTTTATATTGTGCTTATTTTTTTTCAGAAGTAAAACACATCGGCGAAGATCTGGAATTAAGTATTATCTGAGATGTTTTTGCTAATAACATAATAACCCCACTTCCCCAGAACTCAATAAAAACACGCTCTGCTCCAAAACTATGAAGGTCAATGACCCTGAAATTGAGTATATTTTAACAAATGCGCAAATTTTAATCTTAACTAACATTAAATTGTAAAATTATTTTTCCCTCGATTAAAATTGTTCATTTTAGTCCATCAGTTTTATATTTTCAATAATATTTTAATATTCCAGTTGACACTTTCCTGATTTTTAAATCTGAACGCAACCTCAGTTCCATTGATTTAAACAATAGGCCATTAATTTTAAAAACTTTTATAAATTTATAAAAAGCAAGAATATAGTCTGACTTTACTTGTAACCACAAAAAATGTGTTTGATACTCGGAAAAAAACTAAACTTAAAGGGGCTTTACCTATAAAAGACTCGTTTTTTGCGACGTACTTTGTGCTTTTTTTAAATTGTTCTAAAAACCAGTTTACAGGCAGATCGTCAGATCTCCCCAAAAGATTCCAGACGTTTAAATGTTAGGGAAAGTTGTTAAGAAACCGGCGCATTGCAGTTCTTAGTTATTCGAAGGTGAAGATGGAGGTTGATTGTTTCGAGACTCCTTGAAGAACTATCGAGCAAAACGTAATGTCACGGACACTATAGTGGAGTCTCAAGGGATTTATGATATCTCGAGTGAATGCTTAAGAGCAAATCTAATTACTGATTGTTGTGTATGTATACGCTTTAATGCGAAGGTGAGACAATGATTTTCTCTGTGTAGGAAGCTTACTGTCGATTTCACATAATCAGCATACCAATCTCAGTGTGATGCTGAAATCTCTTTGTTATCATTTTGTCAGATCTCTTTGGGGCAGATCACGACAACAGGTTGTCAGCTGACATTCACAGATAAGTCCGTTGGTTGACCAATCATTTGGCCACTTCAGAAATGCAGGTCAATCGATCAATCTTTTCAGACCAATGAGCACAAAACTCCCTGAGCTGGCTCCCGAGATACATAAATAAATTTCAATAAAGATTAAGGATATTTCCAAATCGTTTCACACAGACGAATGAAACGATGTTTCAATTGGTTTTGATTGATTAATTAATAATGATTGTTTGTGATGGCACCAGATGAATTTGAGCGAATGAAGTAGAAGAAGCGAAATTAAAAAAGGAAGACATATTACATTTTCAGGTGTTTTAATATGCCATGTCTATATTTGGGTATAATTAAAGTACACATGCATAACGTACAATTAGATACAACGATGTATGATCCTGAAACTGATGCACAAGGTGATTGGGGTCAGGAAATCAGAAGATATTCTTGTTGATGCTTGTGTTGGCAATTTCGAAATATAAAACCATCCTCCTAGAACAGAAATAAGCAATAGTGATCTGAAATAATAATTTTATTGATTTAAATATAAAAATTTTGCATGCAATAAGGCACTTCTATGGAAAAATTCAGTTAAATTTGACCTACCATGATATCTCAGTCTTTCAGTATCACTATTTTGCTCCATCTGGGAAGCATTTCGAAAGGTTGTATTCTTGTCATCCTTTAATTAAAAAAAGAGGAAAAAAAATATATCATTTTGATTTCAGTATCAGTCATGAAAACGCTTCTTTCGTCCGGAGAATTTGAGATGTGGGTCAGTGTAGACGTGGGCAACAAAATTCCAGAAGAAAAATTGTCGCATCTACATTGTAGAGATTCAATGTATTTATTGCGGATACTACACAAATGATCTCCTGGCTAAACCTTAGTAGTCCGGTTGGAAGTCCAACTAGCTGGAGACAAGTACAACCAACCTCTACCAGTGTCCTTTAGTATGAATTTGCCTCCAAAATTAGCTGGACTACGTCCAAAGTGTGGAACACAGAAGCCATAGTGTGGAGTGAGTTTACCGCAGAAGTGCTTAGTAACTGAGTACAACTAATGTTACGCAGCATGAGCATTGATCGCTGGTTAACTGGAAGGCTTCTGGACGGAAGCCCGGACGTGTTCGATACGCGCGATTGGCAATACGCCTGGACTTTTCAGAATGTTCCAGCGCGCGCGAGATTCCTTTGGTCAGCCTCAGTATTCAACCCACCCAAATGTAAATATTTAGAGATAAATTTGAGAAAAAGGAAGAATTTATTATTAATTTTTTTCTTCATCAATATTGCCTGGAAAGTAAAGTTCATGTTGGAAAAATACGTGGTCAATATTTTTACGTCTCCAATTAAAACAACTACTCCTCCTTATATCCGATTCACCTGATTTCTGCGACCTTGAACAATTAATGAATTAAAATAAATGAACTTAAAATTAACGAAATTATTGAAAATAAAATATAGAAAATACCTTAACTGATTTCCTTTCGTCTTGTTGAGGAGATGCAACGGTTTCCTTATCTGGAAAGCGCAATACAACGGTAGGAATGTAAGAAATATTAGAGACATTTTTAAAATTTAATTTAGTATTTATTTAATTAAATACAATTAAGTTATGATTTAAAAGAGCTATAAAATACTATAACAATTTTGATTCTCTAAAATAATTTATATTTTTATTGATCAAAAAGTGTTAGTAGTTTATTTGTCAATATTGACGATATCAATTTACTCACAAGAGTTTTTAATGAGATTCCACTTCGCTTACGATTGGTTAATGACAATTTGACAGATAATTTAAAACAATGACAAGGGTAAACAATTACTTTTCGACAGAACAATTTTTTTTTCACAACTTTTGAGAGTACTACCGGGGTTTGACCGGAGGGACTCTCTGACAGCACAATTAAAATTAATTTGTAATAAAGAATCGTGTAAAACAATATCTGCTGAATTATTTAATCTTTTGAATGCAGAGTTCTTTGAAATTTATTTCTGTTTTTTGGCAGCGGTCCCCCACCAAGTGATAATTTATAAAAATTTTGCTATAATATTTAATAATCCCATTATTTAAATAGAAAATATAAAAAAATGATATAATTTTTATCATTCTCATTGGCCATTATTTTATCATTTTTAATTCATACGGAAACTAAAATTAATAATTTTCGTTTATCTAAAATTATTTCACTCGTTGATCCATCGCTATTATTATGATGAGTCCGTTTCAATAAAATGGCGAGTAAAAATTTAATTAAAGAGTTTTGATTGAAAATTGT
Organism: Hymenolepis diminuta; assembly: GCA_900708905.1. NCBI lineage: Eukaryota > Metazoa > Platyhelminthes > Cestoda > Cyclophyllidea > Hymenolepididae > Hymenolepis > Hymenolepis diminuta. Next base: position 4,398,580 of record CAADRB010000003.1, read on the forward strand.
GAAAGTTAAAATGAATAAAAATTATTTATAAAGAAATTTCCATTAAAATATTTCCAAATTGATCTTCCAATTAAGAAAGTTAAGATTCGATTAAAAATGTGTCCACTAGAGAAGGAGCTTTGTAGAGAATACGAATGATGTGTACCTTCCAGGTTCTTTCGTTCTGATTTGAGAGGACTGCAAAATCTAATCACTACCTTTCGGAAATTTTAATGTTTCCTCTTCGATTTTTGACCTTTTTGATCGTGATTAGTCATTTTGATGATCAAACTTGCAAATGCCGGGCGACCCTAACTTCGGAGAGTTCATAAGAAAGTTTACATTTCCTCGCAAAATTTACAAAAATTGGGTGGATGACAAATAACTTCTGAACAAGTTTATTGCATCGTAAGGGGATGATAATAAGTCCCGTCAACTGTGACATTCATTTTTATCAAAATAAATGCACCAGTTAAAAAGTAACAATCTCCAAATACACGAATAATTTTGTTGGATGAATCCCCCTACTGAAATATTTTATCTTACAGCTTTCCTAATTATCACCAAATTTGATTATCTGTCCTCACAAGTTATCTCTGTAAACCTCTGACCATTCCTGTGACCCGAGCACTCCTTAAACAAACATCGTGTGTACTCAGCTGGTCTATGTCTCATCGATCGGAAAAGGTAAACATACCTCGGCAGACACTGCTTAGTCAACACCCAGAGTGTCGACTATAAATAGCCTCCCATGAAACACACATACGAACAGGGTGGACCCCAGCTGGACCCCAGCTCGCCAGGCGCATCTCTCGTTGTCCAATCCTCCAGTTCCCTATTTCCCTTGAGACTCTGTACTGAGCTTACTCAATACAACCTGGTCTACACAACCCTTGGTGTTCTTGCTTCCAATTACAATTTCAATTTACCTCTATAACTAGTAACCCGCTACAATTTGTTCATTTAATGGCATGTCTGAGGTGGTTGATGGGCAATTCTCGTTAATAAAGTGATCACTAAGTTCTTGAACTTTAAATTCTCTTACGAGGCAGGAAATAAACGCTGAAGGTTGGATCCTGGAGAATATGAACCGCATCCAGAAGGTCAGATTTTGCTAGATTCTTCTGATTCCCTGATTTCACCTTCGGCCACGGCTCAATTCCCCTCCTTTAAAGATATCCGACTACTCTATTGTTTCTCATTTTCACATTCCTTCCCAAGACGAAAATTTACAATTTCCTTGTTTTACAGAGAATAATAAAATAAAATAATTTAATTTTAAAATAAAATAAAAAATTAATTTACTCTTTTGTATAAACTCATTTTAAATTTATTTAACATCAAAAATTGTGGGATTGTTTCGTTAAAATGTACAAAATTTATAACTAATTTGAATAAATTTAATTATGAAATGGGCATAAATAAAAGTGCATAAATTCATAATTTTTTGAAAATTTAAATGAAATTTTAATTTAAAATTGATTGTTTTTTAGTTTTTCCATTAAAATTAATGGAAAATATCGAACTCAGAGGTGCTCAATTAGTCAACACAGTGATCCACTGAAGAGTTCAAAGTCGTCCAGAATTTACTTAACACATGAGAATTTAAACAAAAAGAGAAATTCATTAAAATGGCAAATAATGTGAAATATTTTATTCTTGTGAGATTTTATTTTTATAATTTCGCAAAAATTAACAATAAAATGTTATCAACTATGTTTCTTCGCGTTTGGAAGAGCTTTTTGTGCATAAAATGTCCCTTTGAGGTACGCCCAAAAAATAAATGGTAAGAGGAGGGATTTCTTGACTAAAAAGAGAAAATAAAAACCTTCTGTCCCTCTTCTAAAATTCAAAGGCGCCGTTCTGAAATCGTGTTCTCTCAAAAGCCACACAGAATTTAAATAAACGATCGACAAGAGCGTGTAAAGACTGTCCGTGTAGAGCCTTCTTAAGTCTTTAATTTCACATTTTATGTACGTAGCGTTATGCTCTGACTGGTTACTCTGAGTCTTGTAATTTTAAACAATGTTTTCGGAAATGGAATTGGCAAAATGTTTTAGGAAATTAAAACGCAAACTTATGGTTTAATGATTGCATCCAGAGCAGTCGAATTGTTTTTGAAAATTCTGCTCTCTGCATAGTGTGAGAATTTGATTAAAAAGAAGGTTAATTTCAAACTGAAATCATTAATTCTTCGGTTTGTTAAGCTAATACGGTGGAAATTTAAGAGAATAAATATAGAATGAAGAACTAATTACCTCTCAATTAATTCATTCAAACAAAAATATTTGTTGATTTAAAGCGAGTGGACTAGGACGATTAAAATTTTATCGGCTGAATCAGTTTACATGCTCCCTTTAAGGGAATAGTATTAACAATAAAAATATTCAAAATATCCAGAGAATTGAAACACTTGAAGTCATTTCGACAGTCATATTTTCTTTAAAAATTGGAACCACCAACGCATATTATCCTAAATTGGTAGTTAAACTGTCAAGAATGTCACAGTTCGCCTCAAGAAAGCGATTTTAAGTAATGAATATGCAATAAAACAAATTTGTATGTTTCATAAAAATATTTTGTGTTTATTGCTAATGCGAATACTATTTAAATTATAATGAAAGGAAAATGCGCGATAACTAATTACACTAGGAATTTTAAATTGACTTGCCCGTTTCATTCTTCTTTTCGAAATCGGAGCGGGGAAACGCTTGTTTTAATTTGCAGTTGAGTATCATTAGATTTTTCGAGGCTTTTTCTATGGTATCATGCTAAAAAGGAAGGTATTTACATAATGCTAGAATCACCCATGGCAATAGATGATTGATGCTATTGTCTGTAATTAGCAAGGCAGGATTATAATTAATTACACTTTCATGGATAAATAATTAATCTCATCAGTAAAAAATTGAAAAATTAATAATAATATTAATAATTTCTGCTCTTTTATTTTTAAATAAATAAATCTTTTTCTTTGATGCCTAATTGTTAAACTTTATTAATATTAAATTTGTTTGAATTAAGTGAGCCATTGTGTGTCTTTATAAGCTTAAATTAAGATTAACTTAAATTAAAATTTTATAATTTTCAGTGTGGCTATACGTACCTCGTTACTGGTGTCAGACGTAGCCCGATTTAGAGCCGATTTGTCTGTATATGGTGATGGATAGAAAGTCCATTGGGAAACGTAAAAATCATTTTTGTCACGCCAATCACTCGTCATATACCTAGTGAAAATGAAAATTAAAACAATGAAACAAATAAAATGAATCAAGCAATGTTTTACGACCATTAAATAACTCCGAGATAAAAAAATTCACTCTTTTTTTGGAGGAATTTGTTTATATAGAGTACCTAAGAATGTAAGGGGACACAATGTTGAATCACGAAAATAACAAAACTTCGTTAAACCTCGGAGGGGGAGATTTGAGGGAGATTTTGAAATATATATAAGTAACCTGTTCAATGATCTTTCAAATCTCAAAATGAATCTTTTATGGTGTCACAAATCTCAAAATTCTTAACCTTAAGACTATCAGAGTTCATCATGAGAAAATTTTTAATCTAAAAAGATAACGGATTTTAAATTTTGAAATTTAAATCAAGAATGGTGTCTCTAATAGTAAGGGAAGTACAAATGGGATAAAAATTAAGCGGGATCAATGACCATTGGACTCTAAAATATATAAACCATATGTTCATTGAAATTCCCATAGAGAAACCTTTTCCAGTTCTCACTTTGGAGCCTCTTTGGTGAGGAACCCAATTTATTAACCAGATTTCACCAATGGGGTTGGCTATTTCGCTCGCTGGATATGCACTGATGAACGACAAATCCGAGTGCATTAAGCGTCATGTCAAAAGACATACGCTTCTATATGCCCCATTATTTGATCATTTCAACGGTTTATTAAACGTGATGTATTAAATAATAATTTGCTCAATTTGAACAAACAAATGACCCTCTAGCCTCAATAGTTTAAAGCAGTAAAAAAAAAACAAATCAATGAAATCAGAAGCGATTAATTGCGAAATAAACATAACACTAATTAATTTAATTAATTGTGTAGAAGTGAACATCAAGAGAGATGTTATCTGGAGATAATCAGTCATTTATTGACGTAAATATTTATAAGGGACTCCTTTGATATTCAAAAGCTCTGCGTATTTGCTCAGCGGCTGCATTAAACTGCTGATGGCAAAAGTAAGAAAAAAGATCAAATTTTTAATAATTAAACTACTGGAAACATTAAATTATTATATTGCGTCAGGTAAGGAAATAGCAAAGCTGATATCGTAAGAACCCAATTTAATATCTACATGATGACTGTGAGAAGCCAGAAGGGGAACGACAAAAGTGGAAGTCGATGAGCTTAGAGCTTAGGGGAACGGACTTAGCGAACGGAGACAAATGAGAATGAAATATGTGGGGAAGAATCATCCCCAATGTCCTGTTTAATTATCTCAGCTGTTAGCAACAGTCTCACCTTCTACAACAAGGATCTCGTCCGTTAGAACCTACAGTTTGGTTGCTCCTAAATTGGTGACCTTGAAATTTGCTACAACTTTCAATGAAATACGACGAGTCAAATCCCATAGAATTTGCTATTCCTCTTCTGAATGACAAGAATTAATTCAGATTTCAAGTGAAAGACAAGCACTTTAGCTGATTATTCAGAATATCCGCAAAATTACGTCAATTATTTCAAGTACCGGGAAAAACCAGGGATTAATATCCAGACTATTACACATTCCACCATACTTTCATGCATCCATGGGTTATTTCTGGATATTCAAGTTGGCATAGCGAAATCGGCCATTGTGATGGAAAAAGTAAGCGATCAAAACTGATCTGAGATGAGTAACAAATACCGCAATTTATGGAGAAGAAAATTCAAAACGACAGTTTACGTAAAATTCAAAGAACTCTTAGACTTCCTGAATTTGACAATTATTTATTCAAAACGAGATAATAATATCCAAGATGTGTTCAACAAGATTAATCGGAATTAGTAGATGCTGGCAATATTAAGTTTTTAGAAAATATTTACTTACGGCCCAACGGTGGAACCATTCCAACAATTCTGTGAGGAAGCCGTAGTTGACAAGGAGAGATGAGGTGATTCTCGACAAATTTTGGAAGGTGCACTAATCCACAATCGCTTTAAAGTTTGCATCTATCAAATGAATTGAATATATTTAATAAATAACAAGCCCAAAATGACCTTTATTTAGGTTACTCTGTCCCGTTTGATTATTGGTTATTAATATTATCGTATTTGAAGGGGAACAAAGGGTCATTGGTCAATTTATCAACGGACATATTTTCAAATCGAGATATAATGCGAATAACGTTTTACCTGCTAAAAATTTCTAAATTTATCAAATTTACAGACTTCCAATTTATGGAAGTCTGTAATGAACCGCATTCTCCAAAAATATATTGAGATTTAGACAACAACCTGAAAATATTTCACCAATTTGTGGATTCCAAGTCAAGTTCGTACTTTTAAAACTCGCTCGCATCATCTGAATTATTCATTTTGCGAAAAAGTCAGTTCCCATCAACTAGAGGTCGGAACGAATACTTTCGGGGCATTTTAACGCATCAAAAGCGGTGCTTGAGCAGGAATTGAGAGAGGTGAAACAGATTTGGAATTGGAATTGGAAGGCAGAGGTGAAAAGTGAATTCTCTTCAAAGATTTATTTGCCCAGTGAGTTAATATTAATAGCGACCCTAAACAGAACATTTAATTCATGTTGAATTATTCGGTTTTATGGCCTAAGTTAATCGTGATTATAAATTTTTAACTTTTTAAGTTTAGCCTTGTTTTGACAGACAACAAATAAAGCCCTACCTTGTGGGAAATCCGCATAAATTGAGTGTGTATTGACGAGGGTACCGAAGATTGTGTACGACCAGGGTTGGGAATCACGTCTGGGAATCTGTCTGTTCTACCTTCAATTAAATTGTACGTGTATCTGCAGTCCAGAGGGATCTAAATTTGAAAACATCTTTGTTGGCTATTATTCAGTTATCTTTAAAAGAAAATATTTTATTGTACCTTATTAGGAGGCGAAAGAATTAAAAAGAATTAAATTTACTACAATTTGTGATAGCAGGTGTATCGGTATCTCGAAGAGAGAATTTTATGGAATCCTGATGTGTGGCCAGAATGAACTATGTTAGTCTGACCCCTATGTTTGCGAATTCACATCCCCTACCTCCAAGATACTTTTCCCTTCCTCTTTCGTTAACGTCACCGATTTTCATTCCAAAACTGTCCAGACTTTGGTATGGTTTACATAATAAAGACAAAGTAGATTTTAGTCAAGACATACCTCCTCCGCCTCCCCATCAGGAATAAAAATTACAAAGAGCTCCCAATTTCTTGAATTTGAGAAATCACACCGCAACCATCCTATTGATTTAGAATAATTGATTCTTATTTAAAAGAGGAAATTTTAAAATTTTGAAAAATAACATCAATAAATATTTGAAAGAGGGATTTCTATTTATAATATAAGGTAAATTATGTTTAAAATTAAATTTCGTTAAATGATTCTAAAAGCAACTAATTGGACAAAATTTTGAATTATTAGAAGGCATGGAGGCGGAAAGAAGAAATGCGATAAACCGGCAATCCTCAACTGCCCATTTCTCTACTTGAATGGCGCGCTATTTTTTAAGTTTAAATTAAAGTTCAGCTCTTCCTCCGAATCCACTGCCAATTCATTGGGACACATTTTTACAAAAGAAAGAAATTATTTATAAGGAACCTTGTTTTAAAAAAGGTGGATCGAAAAGAAATTTTTTTGTTTCGAAAAATTCCAACTGTACTGGAATTCATTCTTTTCGTTGTTTATTTATAGTTCCTCACTCCTTTGATGATTAAAATAATATTCGGTATCTGAATTAGTGAAAAGCTTTACTTAAGTGTTGGTGAATTAAAATACTCGGGTATTGCATTTTCTAATAGCTTTATCTTGCGGCAGATGCTATACAAACTATCCCTTGACTGAAACTTAGTATTCCTCTAGCTGAGCCCTCTGGTATTAATTGCCCCCAAAATTAGCTCGACGGGAGGTCGGATTTATTTCCTGAAAATGCTGAGTAATTGCGCGTACAATTAATACTTCGCTTCACGAATATTGATCGCTGATTGGCTGGGAGGCCACTGCACGCACGAGCACGCTCAATACGCTATTGGTAGCACGACCGCACCTTACAGAATAGTACACTCCACGATCTAAATGACTACTCAATCTAGGATGTCTACATTTAAGCCGATATGTAATAAATGAGGACACTGTTTGTGTTCTAACAAAGCACATATGAAGGTCAACTAAAATCAATGTAAGATTCAAAGTTTCCCAGATATTTTAAAATAAACCAATCGATTTAAAAGGTATGTAATCAGTTATAAATATTACTAGCACATTTTCAAAATAATCACAAATGACTTACGACGTCTTGAACTGATTTAACTATTACTCTCTGAAATTCGAGGATGGCTTTCGGTGAGTAAATAATAACATTCTTGAGCATTAGTCCGGATGGATTCAACCAATTCTGCAACTGTTCATAGAGAGTATCTAGAAGAAATAAATACGCAAGTAGGTATATTTAATGACGCTAATGAAATGAACAGAGAGACTGTCAAGGTTATACATTTTAAAAATGCATTTTCCTGTTAAATGGTACCAATTATTCCAGGGAATTCAATATAGAGCTCTATAGGCTTCTGTCTATTGAAACCCTATGAAAACTTGTCTCATATCGTCGAGCGATTTTGGCATTTTGATTAATTGAAGAAAAAGCTTTATAGAAATAGGAGTAACTTGAGAATGCGGTGGGATTCGAGGGTTAATCAGAGATTAACAGCTGTCAACTTCCAGTCATAGATAGCAAAATTCCATGACATTTTATATATTACAAATATTGACGAACAACATGTATGGACAATTCTGCGTCCATGAAAGTTGTTGAGGTCATATTGTCTGACCTAAGTCGTGGAAGGTTAAAAAGGAGACACAAGATGGGTTTGTGGTTAGTAACTTCAGCACGCTTACAACGATGAAGGAAATCAAAATGGAGTGTATTAACTGCTTCTAACTCAGTTATCTTACTCATATACATCTAAAGTAGGATATTTTCGAGTAATTATAAGATATATGGGTGTGACGGCATAATCTCTCCGGGTAAAAATGGTCAATTTCGGGATTGTACCTCCACGCCATCAGATAAGACTGAGTTTGTTTGTCAAATGCGAAAGAACAAAAATAGCACTGATTGTGTATCTTTGCTAAGCTTGAATCAAACAGAACGCTCCCAAATATTATAAAATCATCAAGATTTTACAACTAAGAGCCACAAAGAACAAGACACGAGATTCATTGAAGTCTTTGGTTTCCGGGTCGAAATCTCCAGATTTTCCTTAGAAGAGTATCAAAAGCGGTGCTTCCATCTACCTTAATATTGACTATTTAAACGGAATGTCTCAACAAATATTTCAATAAGGAACGGAAAAAAAGCATGAATATGCTCAAACAGAATCATGAAATCATTTCTTAAAACGTGATCAGTAAATACGCGTTATAAAGAAGATTTATGCCTTAAAAATGGATTTTTTCTTTGAAAATAAGCAAAAGATGAGTTTTTTTTAATTAAATTGTGGATAAATACTGCATTGATCAGAATTTACAAATATAAAATCAGTATTGAACTGACTAATAAGATTGGTCCAAGGTGGTTGCAACTTATTGATTGGACGAAGACAGTGAGTCAGGGTGGTTTCGCAAAATGAGGGACAGGGATGAACAAGAGGATAACCAGCACATAGAGAACAATGGCGCATTCGCATCAACATCCGGTTGCAGCCTTGACTCCCAAGATCAAACTGAAATGAAGTAATTCATAAGAAGTAATGAACTCTTGTCACTATTACAGTATGGGTTACAATGAAAATGATCCCTTTCAGCTAACATTTGATTGGTTATTCCTTTCTATCATGCCTCTTATTATTAGTAGGAGCTTTTTGAAGTATCTACTTGAAGATTATCATCGTATCCTAAGAAGAAAGAAGTACCATCAATTCTTAATGTTATGTTACTAACCTTAATGCAAGATAATTAATGTTTATTCCTGCTAACATTGCCGTACATATCGCCCCCACGTTACGTTTAATATCAAATATGCTGACCTCAAACAAAATCTTTTGATCTCATGAAAGTGTATTTGATCTGCTTATCAAAATCTATCCTAAAATTGACCCAGAAAATGCTCCACTTTAATTCTCTATTAAAAGAACTTTATTCACGAATTTGAGTGGAACTTCAATTTGGGTGGAAGTTAGGTAAGCATAAAACCGTTGATCAAGTGTCCTTAACCATGTATTGAGTAATGGCGAAAGTTCTTTAGTATGGTCTCGATCTACCAACATCAGTCTGATCTCCTCATAGGCTATCCAAATGTGTTTCCCTTCTTTTCTTCCCATTTCTAGGATCGCGCTTTACTCATTGCTTCTTTGTGCTCTCCTCATTGCTCTCCTCCCAAGTTAACACTTGTCCTCCTCTGCCTATTCATAATAAGCTACTGATTTATTTGGCCCAAGATATAATATCTAGGTCATCTCTAAATCTTCTCGCCTATCATGAGCTGCTTTAACATGTCTTATCCTCCATTACTATTAAAATAAAATCGTTCTGATTTCAATCACTCAACACTCAACAGCAGTATTGTGCCCATATGCGAAGATTCTCGATATATAATTAACTTTGAGAGTATGAGAGAAGTGAAAAACTCGGTTGTTGTGACATTGGTTGGATAGAAAACTAGAAAAAATGCTCAAAAGATCATCGTTAATACAATGAATGAATGAAAAACTAGGGATTTTTTTATGTACTCAAGCACTTAATTGAAATTATTAGATCATTAATTCTTGTTTTGTCAATATTTGACAGGGCTTCAATTTCAGTCAAAGGGACACTTTGGTCCGTGGAGTGTACAACGCTGCCAAGGTTGGTCCTAGGAACATTCTGGAAAGTGCATCCGTGCTCTCGATCGGGCCTCGAGCAAGAGCGGGTGATCAATGTTCGTGCAGCACAGCATTAATTGTACTCAGTTACTAAGCATTTTGCGGTGAACTCTCTTAACATGATACCTTCCGTGTTCTTGATTCTTTGAATACAGCCCAGCTAGTTTTGGGGGCAAATTTATATTAAAGGACTCTGCCAGAGGTCAGTTGTACTTGTCTCCAGCTAGTTGGTCTTCTAACAGGATTACTAAGGTTTAGCCAAGGGTGTATTTGTGTATTCAAATTCATTAATACACATGAAATCATTCCATTTCACTACCTAATTATGAATATTCGTAGTAATAAGATAATATCTGTTTTATTCTACGATTTTTATTTAATTTTTTTACTAAATTACAACTTTAATTTATTCTTATCCTACTGAAGTAATAACGCATTCTGAATCAAAATATGTTGTTTAGTAAATTCAATTACGTATTCAAAGACGGATTAGAATATATTGAAGGATGAATACCTAGGGGTTTCGTTGATTTTTATCCTGGTCATCACTGCTTTCAGGAACCTTATTATCTCGATCTCACAGTAGTGCTTGAAGTGTTTCACCCTCCTGAAATCTCAAGTTCCTCGTAGGGAACCATCGCGTGTGCTCAAGAGGATCATTTTAATTAGCAGGATATGCCGTTTAGGTGGTCCTTGAGTGAGCGTTGCTAGGGCCCAGTTTCTCTCATCGGCGATGTCTGGAACCATTCCACCTATTTATGCTACTCCTTCTCTACATAAAGCCCCCTTTTTTACCCACACAGAGGAGGGCGGACACAGGCTTATCATCTACCAGCTCCTACACTTCCTCCCCATCTCCTTTGTCCCCTATTTCTCTTGCCCTCCTGATTCCTCATCATGGTTTATGTAACCACTCTTACTCCAGCAATATGCATGCACATTCTCTCTATCGCTTTTGTCGTCGGTAATTAAATAAACAAACCTAAAGTCATAAATCAGTCTTTTGTTGGATTTTCGATTTAATTTTAATTTATACTCGAGTCTCTAATTTGTCTAACGCAACAAAATGAGACTCGCCGATTACGTGCAACAATCTGTTTGGGACATTTTGACAAGACTGGAGAAATTTCCCTTATTTCTAACCCTCTTTTATTTATTAAAAAGAGTATTGTTTAGATTTAGTAATTAAACTTTCCATTCAACCTTTTAATCAGTGCGTGAAAATACAAAAAAAAACGGATGATGGTTTTTTATGAGAATAAATTGCTCGCTGTTTTGATTTAAGTACGTGCGATTCGTGTAAAAGTAGAGATACCTCCCCAAATATTCAATTCTATTCAATGCTGAGACTAATGGGTCCTTCGTTTCATTCAATTCCAATTGAAGGTACGTTGGAATTAAGTTTTTCGGTTAAAGATATAATGGAGTATACAAGTCGGCAGAACTTTGTAGTAGTGCCGATCACTGCTTGAATGTCCGTGGATCCTGTTAACTTAAAGGTCCACTTGATAGAAACAACAAGGGTGTAAAGGAATTGGCCACGCAATCACTCTTCCTATTTTTGCGCTACTGGATGTGTACTTTTATATAATTATACCAAATTCAAGGCTGTTCATCGAAATGAAGGGAAAGTGTCCCCATTCATATGACCATCAGAACAAAAGGAAAGCCGGAAAAGATTGCCAAGACGCAGAAAAGTCCTCGCAGAGCTCTCACTTTTTCACTGTACTAGAACTTGAAAATTGTGCATCCTATTGTCCGATTCGTATACTGTATACGGTCTTTAAATAAATGGCCTTATTATTAAAGCATTATTGCGAAAATGTGAGTGAAGACCCAACTTAGGAACTTTATCCTCGTATTTTGTGTTTCCTTCCCTTCCTCTCCATTTTTACCGGTTTTAAAATGTTGGCGTACGAGATTCGAAATACTCATAGGTTCAAAAAATTATCAGGTTGGAAAGCATTTTGTTCATTAACACTTTTGACCACAAATGGGGAAATTAACTGAAAAGGATCTAGTTAACGCTATACTTGTCGATTAGTGAAAAATACTCAGATCATTTTCCAGGTTTTAGTATTTGTGGAGTTTGTATAATTCGCTTGGTATAAATGTAATCATTAACTTACGGAACTGAGTTCTTGGAGCAACCACTGCAGATATTCCAGCGTCTTTGTTGTCTCTGTCAAATGGACAATAGATCTCAAAAGGTAGAACACTCTTCCAGTCATTTTCGTCCGCTTCATAAACTCCCATACAGCAGATGCACCGCGTCCTCCTCCAAATCTTGAAACATTGGAAGCTTGTTCACAGGACTGCGAACCTGAGAGGCTCCGGAGAATGCGAAGCACCTGAGATATCTGTGATGATATGGCCCTCTCCAGTGTCCGGGAACAGCTGAAAAACATAATTATTTTCATAGATGAGCAACAAAGTATCCATGTTCATTGTTAACGAATTCGCGCTAATGCAATTGATAAGGAGAAACCATTTTTATGTTTGGATTAGAGGATATCTCAGTGATTAGCTCTTAATTCCGTCATACGTTTTATCTTCAATGTTTTCGTACTAGGTATTAGTTTCCACATTTCATTTTATCAAATTGCCCTCTCTGTTATCACATCTACGATATCATCTGGGCACTGATAGATTATCGGTGGTCCTTTATGCCTAAGTAGTTCTAAATCACTGTTACTATCATCCTGAACTTCTTTAAATATTTTGTCATCTGAAAAAAAAAAATTTTTATATCATTAATAAAATGGCCTGTTATGCCAAACTTCTCGCTCGATGTATGTCCGCTGGGTAAAACTTTCAGACGGAAAATAATCCCAGAAACCAACTAGGTCGACGCCCATAATATAGAGAAGAATCCGTAAGTATATTTCCTTTCCTTTGACAATTCTTATCGGCAATTAAGCGTCTGGTTGTTTGTCCTCTTAGTTTAGTACTAGCCTACTACTTATTGAAAAAGGACTACTTAAATAGTTGAGCCAATCCTAAAAAAGTGGGTTTAATAGCACAAGGCTGGTATGACTTTTGTGGGGTTCACAATGCTAACAAGGCTGATTGATTCACGTGCGCTAGAACTTTCCGGAAAGTGCGGTATGTAACCGGTCCCATTGAGAACAAGTGTGGACGCGTGTGCAGAGACCTCCTCAACCAATCAGCAATCAAGATCCCTGMAGCYTAGCGTGGTTTTGTATTTAATGACTAAGCTTTTGACTCACACAGGCGAAAAGAGTTGAGCAATAAACCCTCTCCACTCAACGTCTTCCATGTTCTTACCACTCTGGGCATAGCCTGGGTAATTTGGGAGTAAACTGACAACAGAAGACTCTACTAGAGGCCATTTGGACTGCTTAGGAGGATTACTCAGGTGTATCAAAAAGACTTATTGGTGTAGCATCCGCTAAAAACTTCAAATTAATCTTCTAATATTTCGAAAAATTTATCTTTAAAAATTTTAAATGAAAAACCTAGCATTAAAGTAAAGAAATATTGCGTCAATAATTTAATCAATTCATCTTCAATCGAAATATGAAATATCATCCGTTTTCCTCACTCCGGTTGCTGTGATCTTAGTTTTAAGCAATTTCTATACGTTTGATTCCGCATTCTTTTTCCCCATTTTCATAATTCTTCGACTTATGTGTTGTTCAAATTTTGAAGATGCTTTTCTACGATATTAAATAAAACACACGAAGTTATTTCAGGTTTTCGAATATTTTTAATAGAGTTTAATTGTAAATACCCGCTAGATATAATGAAAAATGGGTGCATTTACTGTTTGAAATCTTCTACCCCATAAACTTTATAGATTTCGTATAGGTCGAAATTTTGAATGAAATAACCTCTGCCTCCTTCTGGTAAGTGTAGCCATGAATGCATTCTTGGAACTTCAAATGTGCTCAAATAAGACTCCGCCAAAGTGTAGTATTACTGGTGACGAAACAAAGAATTAATTCGATAGTAATAGTCTGTATTTTCTTAAAATAGGGTACCAAAAAGCTCATGTTTGCCTTCCTAAAAACCTGATGGAAATGTGTATTAATTGTGATTTGGAGAAAATTCTGGAATGCTGGAGTTTACCGTTTAGGCGAATATTTTACTGAGGTTTAAGAGGGCATTATCACAGATCATTTAATAAACATACTCTCAGTCTATTGTGTTTGGTAGTATCCCTGAATTGAGATTCCACTATTTTGCATCCCACTTTCAACTCGCTCACTTCCTACTTTTTGGGCAAAACAAAACTAAGCCATATTCCTTCACTAATGATGGAATATGAAGGTTTGGATTACAATCTCGCCCGTCACTAATCTTCAAAAAGGAATTTTAACTTAGTTTTAACTATCTTTAACAGAAAATTAAGCGTATATGAGCTAAGTGTCCTATTTTAAAAAGTGCGGTATTTATCTCTGATTCACTATATTTATGTTTAGAGTTCATTAAAAAATTGCTGCAGCGTATGATTAGATAGCAAATTAATTGTAAAAAAATTATTCCACATTATAAATAATATATTATCCATTTTTTCTATAATAAATTAAAAATTTCAAAATGATGTAATTATTTTAACGGGCATCGCATTC
>CAADRB010000003.1:4413229-4428428 GCA_900708905.1 Hymenolepis diminuta
AGATTTAAAATGAAATGGTCCACTTTATTCCCTTTAAAATAACATTGTTTCCTGAAATTTCAAAACGTTGTTATTCATAAAAGAAGAATTATATTTTTTGTTTGGCTTGTCTTAGGTGGCTTGGGGAAGCCTCAATTTTTGTCGCATTTATCATCGAGATGTACCCATTCAAATTCGAAGAGTTCCTTAATTTATATCTTGCGTTACATTACACTTAGTTGTGAAACTCGCTTTCACTGGCCGATCGATATTTTAAATGTCATGGCCCATTAGACGCTCAAAATATTTAGAAAGAACGGATAACCAAGCTCTATACGATTGAATGCGCCGAATTTCAAAACGGAAATTTTATAGAGCTTTAAAATGGCGAAACTTAATTAGAACTTAAATTCAATTTCAGTAATTTCAGTTCAGATCAATACTTTTGCAGTAAAAATCAAAGAGAAGAGATAAACGAGACTTGCAGAATTTAACTGACTTCCTTTTAATCGTCTCGTCCGCGTAAGAAAGGTTGTTTTGAGATAGAACCTGACGTCATATTAAAACGTTTTCCCGTTTTAAGCAATTTTACATATGTATGCCCTAGCACTAAGAGCAATGGGTTGAACAGAGTTAACAATAATGTAAAAGGGAAATAACTTTTCTTTTGTTAACCACTTTCACTCAGGAAGTGGATGAAAAAGGAGGTGGGTGAAGGGTGGAGAACGGGAATGAGCTATTGCTTTTTGCTCAAACTCCATCGATTTCAACCGAAGAACCTTTAAACAACTGGCTCCTTAGAAAGACTTTTGGCTCTTGCATTCCCTTTCGCTTTCTCTCCTGCAAACTCACCCTCTCCCTACCTCCCTCAAAAGACCACAAGATGATCGGGCTTGACCGTTTCCTTCTCTCTTTAATTTACGACTTTATTTCACGGGGTGCGGACTTTTTATTTGTTCATTTTCGAGCAGTTTTCTCTAAAATTATCTTTAATGCACAAAATTTATTTTGACATTTTACATTTTTACTATCGCAATGTCCTGTGCAGTGGTCACACTTCTTGGAAGATTGATAATAATGAAGAAAATAGGGAAAATAAAATAGACGACAATACGGTTTTGTTTGAAAGATTAATTTTTGGTGGCATGCATCTTATACTATATTTATTGAGTAAAATATTGATTATTTATTGATTATAATACATTTATAACCATTGGAAAATGAAATCATTTATCAAAATTAACGTTACAACTTTGAAAAGTTGGGTGTTCTCACTACGAACTGGATTTTATAACAAGAATTTAATAGATATTTCAATTGATTTATTATATTTAATGATAGGTATAAAATTTTAGGTATATAATTACATTCGATAATTATTTTTAATTAATTAATTTCCCACATTTTACTGAGCCTTTACGATTTAAATGAGAAATCAATTATAACTATTTTAACGAATTTGTATAATTAAATTTTCCAGAAAATGAATAAAATTCATTTTTTTCTGATTAATTTTGTCACTTTCTCTGTACATTTGCACAAATTTTGACCTTTTCGTCGCATTTCTAGATCGAAATTTTCACCAGACTGGCTTTGAGCTTAACGAATAGGGCACTGTTATCAACATTTCCAAGGGTTACTACCATTCAGAAAGGTGAAATGACGACGCTATAGTTTAACTAAAGGAAAATCTCGGAGTGATATTGAAACACTTCCGAATAGATGTGTGGTTAAATGCAAATACTTCCACCGAAGAGCCTTCTTAATTATTTACTTCTGAAGGCATTTTAAATGAGTGCTTATCCTACTCCACTTCAGTGATTGTTGTGTTGTCCTTCTTTGAGCAAATGAACTTGAAGTTATTTTATGCATTCCTTTAGTCAAACGTTCTTAAGTACTTTAGTGCTTGATATATGAGAAACATTTCAGAATACAATTTAGTCATTTCCAGTACGGACGGCTTTACTTTGACTCCTTTTACTGTTACTAATTATAACCTTATTGTGTTATAAGGTATTTCACAATATCGATTCTTGTTTCTCTCTAGTTACACAATTAATTTATGTAATCTCAAATAAATGTGGTCAAACATGGGAAAGTAGCACGAAGTTCTCTTCAGATTTTCTGTTTCCTTTTTATCGTAGGATGTCAAGTTATACAATTTTATTATTTATTCAAGATTTTTCAATAGGATCCTCTTTGATAAATTTGGTTTATAATTTCTGACCGTCTCTCCTTTTTATTTGTGGGTTATTAGAGTGGATACTTAAGCTCATTCAGAGACTTCCAAACGTCTTTCTCTGACGAGGTTCAAGTAACCGTGAATGGTTTCAAATTCAGCTTCATTATCCTTCAGGTTATATATAAGCATAAAACATATATAATTATCATTAAATTTTTAGTAAATAACGAATAAAAAATTTACCAGTGGTATGGGATGTTAATCTCAAATAAATTATAATAAAAATATTATTAATTGTTATTATTAGCAAACAAACTCATTATATCACATGCAACAATCACTACATTAGCATCAAATATGTATAAATACATAAATTATTTATAAAAATTGTGAGTATACAATGCAAATGGTTAAATGCTAGGAAAAAAACATTCGTTTTGAAATTGTTAAATCAAAATACAAAAACATCAACGACTGGTTTGTTAAATTGACAAATTGACGGAGAAGAAATTGACTTGGTAATAGAATGATAAATCACGATGTAAAACCATTCGGAAAGCTAAATTACCCCCAAATAGCAAGTCACAACTTATTTCCTCTCATAAATAAAACACCAAATTTACGAATTTTCAGCAAATTCGAATTCGTTATAAATCAATAATACATGCCAGTTGAATAAAGAGGGTACGATGTATGTGGATTTTTAAATACCAAAACGGAAACCTTGAAATATTAATTAAAATTTTGTATTTTTCGAATACTTCGATTGTGATCATACAAATTGTGGAATTTTGAAGTTAATGTTATTATGGCTGACCTTCGAAATTTTCTCACAATCCAGATAACTGAAGGAATATTTTAAAATTAGAAAGGAAATGAAATTTTACATGAATCTACTTGCGAAATTAATCGATATGACATTATATTAAACTAAGGTAAATATTAATGTGGGTCGTTTAGCATAATACTCTAGTTACATAAAATGCATAATGCTCCCGAAGCAATTAGGCAAATTTTCAAACAAATCCCATAGAAAAGGTCCATGACTTTAACGTAAATTTATACTTAGAAGCATATTATTGCATGAAAAAGTGATTTGATGGCTAGAATCTCTCATGAATGGAATGTCCATGTGCTCTTATTTGTAAATTTATTAATAAATTAAAAAATAATAAAATAGCCGGATTCACAACGTTAACAAGGCTGACTGATTCACGTGCACTAGAACTTTCCGGTAAGTACGGTATGTAACCGGTCGCGTTGAGAACAAGTGTGGACGCGTGTGCAGAGACCTCCTCAACCAATCAGCAATCAAGATCCCTGAAGCTTAGCGTGGTTTTGTATTTAATGACTAAGCTTTTGACTCACACAGGCGAAAAGAGTTGAGCAATAAACCCTCTCCACTCAACGTCTTCCATGTTCTTACCACTCTGGGCATAGCCTGGGTAATTTGGGAGTAAACTGACAACAGAAGACTCTACTAGAGGCCATTTGGACTGCTTAGGAGGATTACTCAGGTGTATCAAAAAGACTTATTGGTGTAGCATACGCTACAGTCTTGCCTGATGTACACGTGATGATCAAAAGTTAGATACAATCGACCAATTAAACGCTCAGAAATCAGTTAACACCAATAAGTAAATTTATTTACGTTAAATGAGCAAATTTTTGATATTAAACTGACAAATTGATATGAAGAATTTCAGATGGGGTTTCGTAATCATTAACCTTCCCTTCAAGTGCATAAAAGGAAATTAGGAGTACCCTACTCATTTTAATCCACTTATTATATCTAAAGTCATAGAAAATTTTGTTCAAATTCGCTGATATCATGTCATGGTTAGCCTCTACTATTATTTTATTCCAGCAAAAGTTTGGAAACATTCTCTCCCTTATTGGGGATTTAAAGTTAGATGCCCTCAAAAAATTGTTATAAAAGCTTTAAATTCTAGAAGGACTACATTGTATAAGAGAATACAAGAATACATTAAATTCAATTATTACTCAAGGAAAATAATAAAACCTCTCGGATTATAAATCTACACCTGCACCAACGACAATACATCTGGAACATTCCTTTCTGTATGTATCTCTGCCATGGTAGAAAACAGCATGAATTTCAATGAAGTTCCATGAAGGCCTTTTATTAGACATGAGGATTCAAACTCGTTTAATTCTTAAAAGTAATTCTCATATAACACAACGTTTGAGTTAAATAATCTTCCTCTACTTTTAGAATGGTGGCCGAATTTGTTCGAAATGATTGCCTGAAGATGTTGCCGTTGGAGTCCCTGGTGGAAAATTTAATCTCCCCTATAATTATGCACTTTAAAAAGATACAAAGTTTTTTTGAACACAGAGAAGTCAAATTACCTATCATAGCTTAAAAATAACGACTCATATTTCTTTAGAACCGAAATTGAAACCTAGAGTTATCTTTCTTGAAACAACTCAGGCAAATTGAAACACCTTCTATGTAAACACTTTCTTGTGAATTGAAGAAAGTTTGCTTGTTTCAATTTATTTCAGTTAGAACTTATTTTATAACTAATCAGTTGACTAACTTGCTTTTCTCTTCTTCCTTCAGATTACACAGTGCTGACATTTCCTGACTTTACCGACCTTGAAAAATCAGGAAATGTTTGTAAAGGATTGCTATTTTTAGCTAAATAAAAGGAAAAATAATGGATCAAAGTAACTGATTTTGAAATGCAAATTATTCTATAAGATTCTTGAACGACTCCTTTACTGACCACTTTGATCGAAGAAAAAGGGTATTTCAAGCGAGCTGGTTTCTCAGCTCTGCTATTTTAAGATCGGGTAAGCTACTCACTATCATGCAGAATCATTCTGCTTTCTCAGTCTTTGGAAGAAAAAGTGGATTGAGATAGCAAGACCGACTGTCATATTTAAACACTCGATCAATAAATTGTTGATTTACTGAACAAGAATTTTCTCAGTTTCGGAACTAGATAAATTTTGCATAATCCGGTTTCACAAAATCCAGTGAAGTAGAGCGCTTTGATACCCGTGACTTTGCTTTCGAAATCTTTTCTATTCCCACCACTTTGTCATTTTTGGACTTACTGTTAACCGATTTCAGTCGCTTCCCTACGATGAAAGTCGTAAAAACTGTTTGCCTTGCTGAGGTTTTGAATATGCGTTTGGAAAAGCCAATTATTCAAGTCTCCTTTTTAAGCTAACCATTCGAGCATAGAAATGAAGATATTTTCTTATTAAATTTTTCGTTTTTCGTAAGCTAATTTATTAGAAAATTTAAATTAATTATTTTAAGCAAAATTTTGGACTTGTATTAATGAAATATTTTTTCGCAAGTTACTGAGTTTGACCAAATTAAAGATCCTGACTGTCATGTCCTGACCGAACTTGTCAGGATCTGAAATGTCTCCCACTACGTGGCAATTTTCCTATATTTGTATTTCCCCGATCAACCCGTTTGTGATATGGCCTTATCCAACCCATTTCTCCGTCTATGCTTCCAGCACCCTCAACGAATTCAGCGGTGTAAACCCTCACTGAATCATCCCCGCATAGGAAAATGCTATTTATATATTCCATAAATCAGGACATCAACCCCGACCACGTCAAATTTATTGTAATTAATAACCAAACTTAAAGTTTTCATTTATACCTGGTAAGTTCTAGATAGTAATTACCCCAGAGCATCTTCGTATTAATTCAACAACGTCGGTTCCCATGGCAAAGCCCTTAACTCAAACCTATTTATAATAACATTCTGAAACATAAAGTAAGCGAAATTCGAAAGGAATTTCACACCACCTAAATGTGACTTTAAGTTACATATTCAAGAACATTTTTCATTATCTGTAGCTGGAGTTGGTAACTTTAATAACGAAATTTCATAAAAATATAGAACAAAGAAAACAACCTTGAGTTATTTTGATGACCGGGGTTTTGCAGACTTATCACAAGATTGAAGATAAATTCTGCTGCATCGTCAAATGTATCATTATTTGCCGAATTCGATCGAGAAAAACTTTCTGCCGCCTCAGATATCCCATCTCTATGTGTTCGAAGACATTCCAAATACCGAGAATGGGTCATTATTGACGATTGACTACGGCACTTGAGTTCCAGTAAGGAACCTCCGATTTCTGCGAACTTGAATTCAATAAAATCTATCGAAGTAGAAAATAAAAAAAATAATATTCATGTAAGCAAGGATCAGTTTAAACAATTTTATGATAATTTACGTTTGAGATTTCTCAGTAGGTTTTGCACCTCCTTTATACAGAATGAAATGTACGCTTTGTAGCCATCATTTACTTCTTGAGTAGAGCGTTTCAACAATTCGTATTTAATTACTTTGGAACAGCAATCATGACTTCCATATGGTTGAGCGCAGATATTCGATTCATGGAAATCATTATCTTAAATAAAAAGAGAGCAGTTAATAATATACTACACAGAATTAAATAGAATCCATATAAATAATACAAATTTATGTGCAAACCTTTTGGTAGATTTTCTGTAATTACTCCCATAGCTATTAATTCCTTATCTACTTCGTCACAGCTCGATTTTATTCTTCTTGAATATGTACAGAATATCTGCAATTGCAGTATGAATAGAAAAATAATAATTTGAATAAAAATATTCATAAGTGCATCGTAATTAAAGGTATTTATCGTTGCACAAAAAACATTATAACTATTTTTCGCGTATGAGCATTATTTTGTAAAATTTCTCAAGGCTAAATAAAATACATTTTTAGAATTTTAAACAATATTTATAAAAAATTGAGAGATTTTAAAAATAAGAGCTATAACTTTTAATTGACACAATATTTAAATAATCCATTAATAAACTGTTCTTAATGCGTCTATTTTTATCTTATGCTTGGTTATGTACTTGTTTCGCTATCAGGATTTTTTCCTCTGTATTAGGTTATGGCTTAATTTCATATCTGACTAAAATGAAAGGTGGAATATGTACTCCAATATTAATTTTTTAACCTATTCGAAAACGAAAACCGTTTTTCGAGTTTGACAATCGTTATGAAGAATAATTATGTAAACTGATTAACACCAAAACCTAATCACCAACTTAGTGAATTGTGCCTTGGATAACACCTATGATATTGATGTATAATTTAATTTTATCTTACATGTTATCACACACTACTATTAATTGGAATCAAAATTTTAATTTCAACTAGAAGATAGGTAATTTCTTATTATATGAGATGATTTTATAGCGTATGGAAGGAGTGATCAAATATGTCATCATTTAGATAATTAAGTATGCCATAAAATGTTAATTTCAAATGCCAACTTAAGTAACCAGAAGAGAAGGATGGAATGCGCCAACGATTGACAAATGCAATAGAGAAATGAATCAATCAAATGGTCATGAACAGCAGCTAAATGTCTCTAAAATTCCTAATTTTACTAAACACATTCGCAATATGAAAAAAGAAAAATTGAAATTTAAATACTGAAATGAGAAATGGAAAAAATTCTAGATATATAAAAGAACAAAAAGGTGTCCTTCACGTAACATCTTCGCTCGGCGCTGCTCACACTGCAATGTATTAGTTGTTTAAGGAAATGTCAAAGTTGAAGCAAGCATGGAACATCAAGATAAAAATGCTAATCGCTGTTATAGGAAGGCAAAATATTATAAATAAACAAAAAAGACAGAACAATGAATGGAATGTCAACGAATCTCATTACAATTTTACTGTGGTAAATATTCAATTTATTTTGCCAACATTTGCATGATAATTACTAGTAATCAAAAATTACCTTCTAAAAGGAATTCAAAATAAAATGCATTTTCGGAATCCTTTATGACTCTTTTATGCTATATCGTTTGATATCGACAATAATTAATACGTAAGTGAACGATAAGTAAACTAAATGAAAATTAAGAGACCACATAAATAATTTGTACTGTCGATATTAATTACATTATTCATTTAATAAAACATATATATAAAGGGATATAAAGCCAATTGTTGCATACCGTTAAATGGCACATTAATCGCCACATTTACAACAATCATGCATCCTCAGGTCAGTAGATGAATCTGAAAGGTGTTGTTTATATAAAATTTGGTTAAATGGAAGTGCTGTATAGCAGGTAAATCAGAAATAAATGGATATGGGTTTCATCAAGCTTTCTTTATCAGTAAAGTGCGACCCAAATCCAAACATGGAAGAAGTCTAGGAGATATTTCAGTCGATAAGATTCTCAGCGTTAATAAATTGTTAGTTTAACAATTCAAACAAGTAGTAGAACAAAAATTATTAAAATTTTTTTCTTAGACTTAACATGATTTATTTTCTAACTAAGTACTGTTATGTTGAATTTCGGCATCCCACAGTTTAATTCGGAAAAATAATAAGACATGTTTAAAAATATTCCCTTTGGGTATTTACCGCTAACTTAATGAATCAGATTTTAAGTACAAATACTTTTAATATTCGACTTTCCTATTTTGATTGGATTTTATGTCGGCTTACCGACATTGTGATTGGACAGGTCATTTCAAACTGGATATGACTTCAAGGACTACATCTTAGCCATTTTAGTGCTTATTGGTGTCGAAGGTTGGTGATTCGAGATTGGTTCGCCAAAATCTTGAAATTTTTTTTGCTCTTTGTCAATTAATTATAAATGTTCAGATTATATTTATTCGATTTTCCAAAACAAGATAAATTTATTTGATCCAGTAACGTGCTTTCTATTTTAGAATATTTCGTTTTCTTATATGATAAATTTATCATTCAATTGGTAGCCAATTATTTAATAGAATTCCTCAAATAAATTTTGAATTGCTTAGATTAATTTTAATCTATTTTTAACTTCCATCCTTTTTTAGTGAATTTATTCAGCAAGCTTTACTCTGATAACGCTTACTTTTTTAATATAAGGAACTATTTAGCTTTGATGTTTGATAAAATAGCATTTTCTGGGCATATTTTTAGTGTCTTAAAAATTTTTCCTTTTTAGCAGATTTACTGTGATCCTTTAGAATTATTTAGCATTTTGAATAAGTTTTGCTGATTAATCGCATAGGTAAATAATGCCTGCTTATTGAATATAGGGAGACATTTTTAAATTTAAGCGTTCTTTTTAAAACTGGTTTATTATTATCTTAGGTTGCAGTTAAATACAATTTTTCACTTACTAATACAGTGCACTAAATTGTTGTCGATTTTATCGTACTTGAATTTCAACTTTATGTTTGTGGATTTTATTTATTACAATATATATGTTTGTCAATAATAAATATTATGATTGCAATAAATCACAGCAACACAAACTGTTTTAAATTTTAATTATTACAAAGCAACTGAGAATTGTTATTAGTAAATTCGGTAAATGATAAGGAGGAAGGAATCGTAGCAACCTTGATGGTAATGTCAAAATATCAAAGTCTTACTTTATAATATATGTGTATGTATTCCAATTGTAAAATATTTTCATAATAAATTAGTTCAAATTTCATTATTCGTCACCTAGATTTCTGAGCGAATTATTTTTGTAGTGCCTGTTGTTAAGTTGCTTAATTATGCTGATGTTTTCAGTTTTATTCTTCCACATGTTGAGATGGCAGAATGATCATAATAGAGCAGAGGTGAGAGAGCTAGCACGTTTAACTTATTCATTTCAGTGATGACATTTATTGAGACAGACTCCCGTAAACCCTCAAATCCTCGAACGTGCTTGGAGTTGGCACTTGAAGCCGAACGCATCTCCAAGACAACACGCGACTACGCCACTGCTATTCGTCTCTTCCGCCAGGCGCTTGCCGTTGGCACTGATGACATCTCCGTCCTGTCAGCCATCTACTCTCAACTCGGAAACGCCTACTTCTACCAGCATGACTTTCTTCATGCTCTGGAATTTCATCGGTGGGATCTCTCCCTTTCTCGGTGAGTTTCCTATATTTTTTCTTAAAGCTTACGTTTCTTTGCTTTATATTAACTCTCTTTTTCCTGGTCGTTCAAAGCGTTATGTGGGTTATTTACTTTAGTTCCTTAACCCCTATATATCCGTGGTATAGTAAATTAAAGAAAGGCTTTGCTTAAGCTGTTTTATTCAAGTTTTTTTTGCATTTATAGTTAGCGCTGTTAATTGAGCTTCCTCAATCTGAGAAAGTCTAATTTATTTGGATCTTAGTAAAAAGATATTTTGGCTCTAGAACTTCATTGGAGAATTTCAAGACCGTCATATTCAATGTATTATGGTAGAGAAAATGATGTTCTGTGTCCCAACATATGTTTTAGGTTTTAATTATTGTATACTCTTTCAGCATTATGTATTCTTTATACCTCCTTGTGGGGCCGTTATATTCATTTTTAGAATATCTACTCTTCCCAAGATCTTGTGTTAAGATTTCTTTTAATTTCCTAGGTTTAGTATTCAAATTAACTTAATTTGCTTTTTAGCTGTGTTTAGACTTTGAGTAATAGAATATCTGTCCTCAAATCAGACAAACATGACGTGATATTTTGTTAAACTATCTTTTTCTACTTTGATCTTATTTTGTAGTAATGTTTTCAACGCGTCTATGCAGTTTATTGTTATCCTTATTTGTATTTACGCAGTTAAATTGGATGTAGAAATATATACTAATACTCGTCCCTTTTAAATACAATACAATAGACACCTTCATAACATTTCTACTTTCGACGGAATTCCTTTTGCTATTTCCATTAGACTGAAAATGGCTTTCCTGGTTACGGGTTTTGATCATCCTTATATATCGGATTATTCATTTGTTAGATTTCAACGTTTGTTAAAGAATAAATTGGTACTTTCCGGAAATTCCTCTAGATAAGCTCTGGAGTTCTGTCGGTATGACAACCGCCCTTTTAGAATTTAAAGTGTCACTTATCATATTTGCGTCAGTCTCTTTAAAATTAATTCTCATTTTCCCCTCTTTGAATTTGTTGTAGGGCTTTTCGTAGCTCCCAACTATTGCTTTTTTGTTCGGACGGTCATTATGAATTTCTGTTAATCATATGGTAGACGGAATTCCGAAAAAAACAATCCCACATTTGTATAGATCGAATGGACATTTGCAGTCTCTTCCCGACTTTTGACGATAAATTGTTAGACCGTTCTCGTTGAATCCTTCAGATCTTTCTATCTATTTCCACACTCCGGGTTTGCCAATATAATAACTTATAATTTATTATCTCATATAAGCCCTTTGGAAACTTTATTTTTGTGGTGATTATTTTTTCAAAGCTATAAGTTCGACGCTAAAGTGTTTATTTTCCAATTTCAAATGTATTGAAGAAGGGTAAGGATGTGATTTCGGTCTTCCATATTTTTGCCATATGTTTTATCGTTCACCATTAGTTCTACGAACAACTGTTTTAAATATGAGTCCGACTACTTACACGTGCTCTTTAATAAAATCTGCGTCTGCACTTTGTCTGTTTTTTACTGTGTCCTGCCATTTTTAATAAAATTTTCTGGTTTTCCCAGTCGGATATTAATCTTCCATCATAAGTGTGTGCACGAAGGGACATTTTTATATTTACTAATTTTTGTTTATCTTTTCCTTCATAAAGGACGGGGTTGTAATTTGATGCGCTGCGTGCCCATATGGTCTACCATTCGGCCCACTTCAAAATTTCTCCACACGCTGTGTGTGTATGTGTGCGTGTGTGTGTGTGTTTATACTTATATTCTTCATCAGCATCTGCTCATTTAATCTTTCTCTCCTACTCCCTTCTGCCTCTTCCCGCTATTTTAATCATTTTATTACTCCCCTTATTTATATTATCTTGATCCGCCGTATCAGAAGTGCCCCTCTATATGCGCACACAAACAATATTTGATAGATTAAATAATTCGACAATCTTGCTGCATTTCAAGGGAGCAATTTGAAGCGATTGGGAACATTGTCATTCATTTAAAAGAAAATATTTATTTGAATTTATTTCAGTTCTGTAAAATTGTGAGTAGAAAGCAAAAATTTCAATCATAGTATTAAATTGAATCATAACTACCGAGGTCGTCTCATAAGTAGTAGAGATCTTTCACCAAAATGCAAGATATATTGTGCAGGCGAAACGGTTGCAGAAAATGTTAAAATGTGATCTACACCTTGAGTTGATTGAAAACTCGATGGAAGTGGCTTAAAAATATCGTTAAAAACCGCCAATTTGTAGGATTGATCTACTGTTATTGAGAAAATAGCAGAAGATTCAAAGTCATTCAGAAGACTGCTTCTGGATTTTCGTACCAGGGAGAAATCACGATTAACTTGCTAGGATGAAAGAGTCCTCCGATAAATCCTTCTCCACAATTAAAGGATTTGATAGCAAGTCTCTAACTAAGTCAGCATGCTTGAAGATGATATGCTATACAAAATAATATTGAAATTCTGACCCCCAAAATGGGAAAATGTAAATTTTTGCTCACGAAGAATTGTTTCGTGGGCAAGTTGATGGTATTCGCACGTTGAATCTCGCTAGGCGGCTACATAAAGGCGAAGTTAATTGGACCCTCAGTGTCATTAACTCTTAGCAAATAAACACTGTATGAGAAATGTTGGTTACACTAAGTTCCTTTGATCAACAAAGAATGACCATTTGGACGTAAATATATGTATTTTTAATTAATATACTTGGGTGAATGTGCAAGATGATGGTTCTCTTAATCTTTATTTAAGCTTTTTTTGGCTGTTATGGTTCTGAGCAACTCGGCCTTTGTAGGAGTAAGTCGATTTAGAATATTTCATCCATCTTGAGGCTGAAATTCTGCTGCAGAATCATTTATCTATTAACCGCCAGCATTAACTAGTTTATGTAGTCATTTCCATTCACTGAATGGATTGATTGCGTAAACAGGACTGTCGTGTTAGTTTGTCTTATTTCAGATAGATGCATGAAATCAACTGTTCGAAAGAGACAAATAGAATGTCTCCTCACTCGGATATTTATACATTCGGTGGTGAAATCTTTACTCGTGGTTCAATATTTTATTCGGATGTGGCTGAAAAATATCGCATTTGAACATAATGCCCACTTACATTTACCTCTCTTACAGCAAGACTTATTAAGATTAGTTGATGAAAAAGAATTGATTTTGACAGGGTGATGAATATCCGTCAGTACCAAAAAGGGGAATTTTCCGTTGGATTTATTTGGTAATTGCTGGAAATCTCACGGGTTTCTTGCCATTTGTTCATTGTATCTGCTCGCTTGCATGCATCTCTCTTCTAATGGCCAATAGATTCTTTCATGCATGTCCTCTATTATCATATTTTTTGAGACTGTGAGATGAGAGTCTTCATTCAAGCTACTCGTTTGGACCTGGAGTTGTAAAAGGGAAGTCGAGAGTAGGGTTTAAATAGGGAAAATGGGATTGGCAGCGTCCATGATTAGCTTTGTCAACGCCTATCCATACTCTCTTTGACTTTGACGGGCCAACTGGAAATTAACAGTCACGTACCTGCAGATTATCTTCGCCTCACCGTTCGCACTTGTTCTATTCCGTTTCCCTCTTGAGTTTTGAGGCAATCTATATCGTCAAAAGGAAGACTAAAAGGCTATTCTCGGTCTTTATTTGTGGCGAGTGGTTTTTTATGGAACACTGCTTAACTTACTTTAGATTCCCGTCACTTCCATTGAAATAGATTCTGGAATATATCAGGATGGCAGGTCCTTAATTATCAGAAGAAAAGGACGTTAATTTGTTTCTTCAAATCGCTTCTTCGTACTTTAAATCTCAGCGGTGGTCGCTGTTAATTAATTATCAATAAAAAGGAGTTCATAACAGATTAAGTGTCTGACCCACTTCATCGGACGAATTCGGATTCCTTTGATGTAGAAAAAGTTATCAATATGTTAGTACTTGTCCATCATTTGGTATCAGCATTGTAGATAAATTATCTCTTCAGTTCTCTTATTCTCTTTTAAACAATTATTTTACATGAAGTAAATGCAAAAATGATGATTTAATAAATTTTCCTTGTCATTAAAAAACCTCGTTTTTGCATCTATTTTTTCCTCAATGATTTGTTTTTCAGTTCATTTGATCATCAAAAGTTCCTACCTAAGATATGAATTTAACAGACCTAGTTCTCAAGTTTGAGCTTTGGAAGGATAGATCGTGATATGATGAACTACTATGTGAAAGGTAGATAATTTGATATTTATCAGATCCGAATTGAGGCTTTTTTCATGCCCTGTCGTTATTTCATTGGTCATGAAAGTGTAAAAGTATTTGCAAGTTTTCTTCAAGGGAATAAGGGAAAAAGTAAACGCGTCAAATAAGATACGAAATGAGGGAGGGGATGAGAAGCAATCAGGTAATGAAGTCAGGACTCCAGGAGTCTTCCTTTGTGATATCCTGATGTTCAGATTTCATGAGTTGATTCCTAGACTGATGGATGAGACTGTATCCCTGTTATTCAATCTATAAGATCGGTTGATTTACTCCTGTGGTTGGTCACGCCACCTCGATTTCATTTTGTTACAACCAAGAGCATGTAGGTGAGATCAGCAGTGATACGATTAACATAGCACAACTCATTGTAGCTCATTGAAGATGAATATTAAATTTTGCAGCGGGTCTTTGAAAGCAAGTGCTGAATACAGAAGTTGGAACTCTGTAATGAACTACTCCTATCAAGTAAGAACCAGGCAACCAGAAGAATCTCGGCAAGGCTCTTTCATTCTCTGAAATTTTATTTCTCACCTTCTATTCAATATCTCTTTCTACAGCTCTTTGAACAGCTCTCTTTTGATACCTTCTCATTTTTAAACAATAAAAGAGAATATTTGTGCGTTAAAATAGGTGAAATAATGGCAATCCTGAAACGTTTTTTTTTTATTTTTGAGTAATGTTTCTTTGTGATCGGGGTGCATTGCTCCTTTTCATAATCATACCTGATTGGATTTGACTGAGTTGTTAGTCAGTTTCTGAAAATGATGTTGGCTAATTCGTTTACTCCTAGATCATTTGGCCAAGTTGAATGTTGGTGTCCAGAGCCATGCTCCTTCATTACAAATTTAAGATCACCTC
>CAADRB010000003.1:4428453-4535751 GCA_900708905.1 Hymenolepis diminuta
GTGTCGAATTTACTCTCAGGATAATGGCTGTAAAGGGGAGATAAGTCGTCATATTTTTGTGGGGAGATCTTGATAAAAATGCGTATATTGAAGTGTTAAAATATGAGGTATTAGAAGGAAAGCTTATGGAATGCAAAATCACTTTTCTCTTCCTGTAACTTGTGGAGTAAGGTAGATATTTATTCCGGTCATCGTTTGATTCACTTGAGGTTTTTATCAAAATAGGCAATAGGCAAAGGAATAGCTTTTAATTTTATGCTTGATGAGGGTGAAGAAGCGAGATTTAACAATTTTGTCTTGAAAGCAGATGGTTTCTATGGAGCTCCTGTTTGTCCTGCGTGTCCCTAAGACCTTTCTAGCTTGGTGCATTTGATTTCATTGCCTAGCAAGTATTTCGATTAATAAGCGTTTTTTATCTAGGTCGAAGATTTATATGTGTTTATATTTCATAATTCAGTTAGAATTCTAGATTTGTCCATGATTTAAACGATGAATAGTGGCGTTACTATGAATCGACAGCTTGAAGTAAAGTATTTAGAAAGGAACGCTTTTTGATTAATTTTTATTTTCAAATCATGGTCAATTGTTTTGCTACTGAGTTAGGTTTTTCCGACTTTCCGATACAATATTTCTTACCTGAAATAAGGTTGACTGACTGCGTAAGTTTTTAATAAATACTTATTCAAAAGTACAAATTCAGTTAAATTCTTTATGTGTGCTCCATTGCATTTCTCGCAGATACTTAAAA
Source organism: Hymenolepis diminuta (assembly GCA_900708905.1). NCBI lineage: Eukaryota > Metazoa > Platyhelminthes > Cestoda > Cyclophyllidea > Hymenolepididae > Hymenolepis > Hymenolepis diminuta. Next base: position 4,429,202 of record CAADRB010000003.1, read on the forward strand.
TGTCTTTAACGCACGTAATTAGTTGCAATAAAGTTCTCAATTTATAGCAGTTCGAAATTCGAGAGACAAGCTGAAGGATCGCCCAGAATTATGTGCGTTATGGGAGTTACATCTTGATATTTAACCGCTCAATAGTTGACTAGTTTTTCATGTGTCTTACCCTTAGATTTTTTAATTGTTTGGATGAATTAATGTTAATGAAGTGGTTTAATCAGCCGCTGAAGCTGTCAAGTTCACTAATCGAGGTGATACGGGGCAATCACTTGATTAATTCAACTGGTCAATAAGCTTTGAACATCGCGGACATGAAATCACCTAACGATCAAGTGCAATTTAAAAATTAACTACAACATTCACGAAAATTTGATAACTTTTAATGGATCCAACATTTAGATAATACTTTACAATTTAAAATTGTTATCTACTTCTCTCCCCCTTTTTACTTGTTATGGCAATATTTTGCTATTGTCCTTGTTAAAGTACTTTTCTACGATCAAAGGTTGATTATCTTGGATATCAATAGCTTTACTTAGCCACTTCTTTCATTAAATTAGAATATTATTAGATCTTAACGGCTTTGCGGTTTAAAATCTGTAGTATGACATTTAATTAAATGATACGTTTGTTTATTTCATTAACTTCGTAACTATCGGCAGTGAAGTGTACTCTTCTTCGGCATCAGAGGTCACCTGTTCGATTCCCGTGTGTAGACATCCAGTGAATGGAATTATTAACCACACTATATCTGACTAATAAGGGCGATGGGAGAAATCGAGTTCTCTCCAGGAAGGCTTCATGATGCTTCCCCTCTATCCAAAATGAATGTTCCCTAAATGCGCTTGTAAGTTAAAGAAGTTATAAATTCATACATACCGACTATTATGATCGAATTCAATTTACCTCTTTACCCCAGCGTTAATAATATATTACTAACTCATGCCCTTGAGTGATCATTGTGTTAGTTACCATTTTATGTCTGACTGAAACCTAAATTTTTTTTCTTCTGGAAGTTGTTTGTTATTTCTGCCCCTTTTATTTTATAATCATTCTGGAAAGTTCCGTTCTTGAAGGTCAAAATCAACTAACACAACTGAATTTCAGGGTGTTTTTTCCTGAATGTTTCCAATGTTCCCTCTTAATCTAAGTGGAGAAAATACTATTTGGCTTAGGTAGAAGTGACCTTTATCCATGTAAGAAATGATTAACATTTTGCGTCTTCTCTTTTTGCCACAGGAAATGCCATTTAATGAATTCTTGCAGTTTCAAATAACTGGGACAGTTCAGAAAAAGAGTACGTGCATGTATGTCTGAAAATATTTTCATTAATACCAGTGAAAAATATAAGTTAGGATTAAATAAAAGGCACTTATTCGAAAGTTTGTAGAAGGATTTCGCTTAATGAGGATTGTAATCATGACAAAAGGAAGTATTTCAAGTTCTTCACAAGCATAGAAAAGCAAAGAGGCATGGCCATGATAACCGGAATTCAGTTGTTTTCAAAATTGAATATGATCAAAACACATTATCGTCTTAAGCAAACATTATTAGTGGTCAAACTTGTATTAAGTAAAAAAAAGTAGAATTGACAAATATTTAATAACGTCATTTTTAAATTATAATTTCTTCTGGCAAAAAGATGATGGAATTTGATAGTAGATTACTTCTAACGTGCTATTTAAAAGCCTTCGCATTAGAATAATAGCTATCAGAAGCACTTCTATTTGCAAATGGTAACCAGAACCTGCGACCATCTCAAAAAGAGTGGGATTGAGTTTGTCTTCATTTAGATGCAACTGGTCAAATGCTGTGATTGAACACTCCTCCTAATGGACTTGGAAAGTTTTATACAGCTTGGGTTTCATAAATTGTAATGTTTACCCTGAGTTGCGGAAGGGGGAGGTAGGTATGTAAACCAATCTCCTTCAATGAGCTTGATAATTATTGTTTCTATTATGAAATTTTAGAAATTATGAGTTATGTGGATAGCATAGGAGTTATTTCATTAATTTAATCACTTTGAGAAGTTTCAATTATGGATTGAATTTTCTATTCTCGCGCAAATTCAATGACTCTTTCAACCGAATAATTAATGTGGGCCTCGTTTGATTTTATAATGATTATATATTCCATTTTGAATAGCTGCTAATGTCCTCCGCTATTCCTACTGCATTTCTCACGTGAACGTTAATCAAAATGGATCAGAAAAAGTGCCTCTTGTCCGTTTTTAAATCCATTTTCGTCTGGTTTAAGGGTACCTTTTGATAGAAAATCACAATCTGTGCATTGTTAATTCTTTTCTAGCTAGTTAAAATTTTCTTGATGCTTTATTCGCCAGGGACATTCTTCGTACTCTTCATTCTTCCTTTGAAGTTAATTTACTGCATCAAATTTGGTGCGTAAATTCGGCGCGCCTTCTGTTTAACAATTTAGGGGAAGATTAAAAGGGTTTATCGGCTTTCCATTTCTTTCCTTTTAAGTTTGCAAACATTTGACTACAATATTACCTTCTTTAGTCCAACCTTTCTTTCCGAATCTTAATTCTTCACAACAGCAGGGGAAAAAAACATGCGTATTTATTTGATTATTTTCAAGCCTTTCAGCTGAAATTTTAAGCTACGCGTTGCCACTTCAACAAAATACGGCTTAGTTCTTTCTACGGTTCAACTTTGCAGCTGACTCTGAATTTGGTGAGAGCGTGACAGGTTCAGATGGCGCTCAAAATAAAACCCATCGGAATGAAATTATTAACGTGGTGATTGACCTATGAATCTCCAACCATTCTCAAATTCCTTTTAGAAGTTTTACGTGGGCTATTAAACCTCACATGATATCGACTAATTTCCTCTATCCAGTTAAATTTTATTCAGAAGAAAGTGTTTCGTTGGCATTTCAGGGCCCTTTTTTCACTTACCTCTCGATTTTCTCCTTTTTTTGCATCTGGGAGTTGAAATCTTTCGGTTTTTATTTTCCTAAGAATGGAGGGCATGGCTGTCAGTTCTGGAATATTGCGAATTCATTTCTAAGTCCTAAATCATTAAAAGAAAAGTACCTGTCACAAAATATAACCTTGTAATCTGGGAGAACATGGTGCGGTTTGGTCATTTAATCTATTTCTTAAAGTGCGAGCTATGACTGTCTTATTTGGCTGAGTAAATTTGGGGTGACAGAAAAAAAAACACCGCTACATCGTTCTGATCTTCTGTTTCATTCCGAAGATCTGTGTTCGCTTGCTTCTTTCGATTTAAACGCAAAGTGCACTTTAAGCTTTTAAGGCCGGGAACTAAGTAAAAGAACCTGGAATTGCATTGCTTTTAAATGAGTAAAAGAGAGTTCATCATTTCTGAGAAGGTGGCAATAATGAGTAATTTTTAACTGAACGATGAACATTTTTTCCTTGAGTTCTATCGTAAAATTTTTCCTCCTTATGTATTTTATTTAATTACAATTATATACTGACTGCACGATGATTGGGCAATAAATTCCCATTTTATGTATAGAAAATTTTTTTTTCAAAGAGGAGTGGGAGATGAATTTACGACAGCAAATTTTGTTTAAAAATTGAATTACACATGAGTCTTCACCCGCAGTTTCTTGTGTTTTCCATGTAATTTCTTAACGCTGTTTGCATCGATCTGACCACGTACTTCTGTGGTTTTCCATTCTCGTCTTTGATTTCAAACAACTGGTTTGCCAAACATCATAGCATTCCGTTAACTTGTCACGTTCATGAGTATATAAACTTCTTGGGAACTACACGGAATCACTTTTTAATCGACCTACAGTATATTTCAACACACATTCAAATCATTTCATACATATAGTGTCATCTTTCCTAAAGTGAATTTCGATAAAAATTTGCCCTCGTTTATTTATAATACGAGCTATCAATAAACATATTTGCCAAGTCAAAGGTCACGTGCTCGAGAAATGGAAAGAGCAACCGTGCTGGTTATTAGAGGAGTGTCAAAATGCAAATTTCTCGTTATAAGCTTGATTAACCTCTCAAAACGGCCTGCAATAGCCGGAACTCAATAATAACACGGGATTACCGTAATGGTAGGATTTACGCTTAAATTATGCCAGTCAACGACCCTGCAATTTAGCATATTTCAACGACTGAGCAAATTTTGTGAATAATTAACAATAAATTGTTAATTTGATTTTTCTTGGGTAGAAATTGTTCATTTTTTATCCAACAGGCCTACAAAGTAAAATTTTGATAGATGACGAAATACAAGACAAATCCACTTTTATCATTGGCTAAAATTTTATAGACTCCTGCAGCCCTCGAAATAAAACATCCAGTTTTTCGCTCTAAAAAATCATTTGCTTGGCATTCATTTCTTGATGGAGAAAAAAGTAACCCTAGAAATGCTTACTGTCTCATTTACTGCCGTATTAAGGTTGTTACTTAATTGAATTTAACGGATAGGTAGTGGAAACCAACGTAAAAGTTGAGACAGTATCCACTCTATTTTGTTAAATGATTGACTTGCGTGAAGTGATCGAAAAGTAGTTTTTTTAAGGGGGGGATGCATCTGAGATCAGTATAAACTTCTTAATTCATAAAGTTTAACTTCTAAGCCAATCAATATGACATTCCCTTAAACTTTATTATTTCATGTTTTTGGTCTTTAACTTTCAAAATTCACAATATTTCTATATTTTAGCAGTTATTAAGTGGTGGTCTAAATTGACAAGGAGTCACCAGCGAACGATTGAGATTTATCGAGCTATTATTCTTCCAATATTTGCTGTTTCTGCCACAAGCCAGATTGGAAGAAGACAGAGAATGTGTAACGTGGTTAGTAAGCAAAAAGTGTGGATAGAGGAGTGGATCATAAACAAGAAAGTGATGCTAAACCAATCAACATGGGACTTTATGACTTAAGGGAATGGTTAATAATGACTAATTTCCAGGGTCACATTGCATCCATACTTTTTAGTTTCCGAACCTCATCTTGGGAAGGAATTTTCAATCGCTTATTTTTCAAATATTATTACCGTTCACAGCTATGCGAAAGACTTGACAAGTTTTAATCATGGGAAAGCATCTAATTGAGAGAATAGTGAACGAGTGCTCATCCCGAAAAGGAGAGGACAAGAAATTCGGATAAAAGGATTTATTTTCAATTCTAGAAGTATTCACTTGTCTATATTCTCATGCCCACCTCGATTTATTTGTATCTTCTTACAACAAAAGCAGGCAGATGAGATATTTTTAACAGCAGAGCTCACTAAGGTTCATTTTGGGGTGAACTCTGAAAATCGTTATTCTTCGTGACATATTTATAGGGTTTAAGTATTATTTCTGTAAAACATATTTCTCCACTTGTCCAACTTCTCTATTGGATGAGACGAGTTTATTCGTCAGATCTGATGGATGTCAGAAGCATCTATCATAAATTTGTATTTGTGTTTTTCTGCACGTATTGATATATCCATGCATTTATATATAGTGCCAAATTTAGGGGCATGACATCTGGACATGTCGGTATCAACATAGAGATTGAGTTGGGGGCAAAAGAGCTTGCAGGCATTAGACAGCGGAGGAATACACCTGGGAATAAACGAAAAGCAGGGGAAAAGCCCACGCAAACAACAACTGGTTGAAGTTAACATTATCTAATGCGTTTTTTTGAATATAAATATGGACTCGGATACTTCCAGAGTTATATTCTATTACATGAGACATTTTCTAGTTAAGTAATATCAACTTGGTTTTTGAAGTAGATATCTTAGTTGTATAGTTAAATATGGCTCTATGTGATTGTCATAGCATGACACTGTCATATTGCTTTTGTATACGTTTTATTTTATAAAAATGGAACCTCTGGTACTATGTCAACACTAGGAAGTTAATCTAGGCAATTGAAAATAACTACTTTGAAAATTGAGGGCACCTTTTATCGTGCAGTAATTTTCCATCCTTGTACTATTCAACTGATTTGATCATAAGCTGTCCAGGAGATTTCTTTTCAAAGATCAGGTTTTGACGGGTAGATGCGATGAGAGAGGCGCGTGAAATATGAGAAAGGTACATATTTCTCATCGGTGCTGTGGCCCTCATAGTATGGCCAAATGGAAAACTTCCACTTCCAGACATGACGATCCGAGTATGATTGACTTTCTCCTATTTAGCCAAATGTGGTACATTTGCATGACCTCACCAATTTTAATTTGATATAACATTAATGATAGTAAGGAGCAGAAATTCGAATTTCTAGTCGCACATTTCACAAGTCAATTTTCTTGAAGTTTTGTTTATGTGGAATTGCATACTTTATTAATATACGTAATGCTGTTAAGATGTAATACTTTATTTCTTACTGGGATCTTTTGTATATTTCATCCCAAATCATTAAAGTTTAGAGTAATGATCGATCTCTCTTCATCTTTAAGCTCATCTTTGCACAGTGTGCTCTGGATCTTTAGATCTATTTGAAGTGTTTGAAGACTATTTGAGTGAAAAATTGGCCTCCAGAAATGACCACAAGTCTCCCAAGATCAATATTAATACGGAATTAAGTAAAATACAACAATATACTCAAAATTTCTGCAAAGTAACGATCGTGTAATTTAGCACATTCTAACAAATATGCTAATTTTATGAACAATTGGCAATATAATGTTAGTGTAATTTATCTTGGATGGAAATTATTCGCTTGATCCAACAATATCCATGTGGAATTTCAAATCATATAGGATTGGATAGCTGCATTTACTTCATTCTCATAGGCAGTTACTATGAGATCATGTTTATTAAACGTCACACATTTTCATTCAAAGTGTTCTTCGTTCTGACAGGATTTATTTCTTGCTTGTTGAGCTAGGATGGTCTCCGCATTTTCTACTCAGAAATACATGTTTATCATGGTCTTTATAGACCAATTAACTCGGGTGGAAATTCACGTTGAAGAAATTCTACGGGAAGTCAACAGTTTAGTAGTCTAAATAGTTGGATATGGATAAATTTTGTCAAGTTATCGCTCTTGCAGGCGCTTTTGAAATTCACCGCAAATTAGATATGAGAGAGACGGAGAATTCAGCCTAATACTTGTATTAAGAGACCACAAACAAGATGTTTGTCTCATAGGTTTAAGCTAGTTAATGTTATAAATAATACAGATAGAGAAGAGTTCGGTACGCGGGTGCTAAATAACTGTATAAATTGTAACTGAGTTACAAGATTGCTGCGAAATGATTTTGTTCAAATCAATTGCCAATTGCTTGCGGATTGTTATCCTTTTTATGTCTCTCATTTGAACTGTGTTGTAGGAGGATTTTCATGAGTAGGAGAGAGTTGGAAATTTATTGCGATTTAACAGCTTTCGGGCTTTGCGTTGTTTTCCACACAAAGTGTGCCCTTCACTTCCTGTGCTAGAGAAGGAGGGTTGTGCCTACTTGCCATTTTATGACAATTTATTTAAAATTTTCCCTATCTCTTGCCCTCTTTGTTGTTTTGCTCATAATTCTCACATTCTCAAAATATTTTTTTCCTCCTATTATGTCCGGACTTTATTTTGCTTTCTAATTAATTGCTGACTATGTAGGGATATTCACCCGCTTAAAGGATAATAGTCCCAATGAGATATTTGATTCATTTTTAATCAATAGATAGTAAGAAATGGATTTTTTTGCGATCATAAGTACCAATGCTCTTCTCCGGAAGAGGGTAATGGCATTCCATTTGTTCTAACGGGAAGTTGTTACATCCTTTTCTAACAAATTGGTTCTAAATATTTTGTACCGCGTTATATTATATAAATAATTTAAAGTTTAAGCGCTATTTCAATGAAATGGAAATATAACATTAAATAAATAGTCATTTCATTAAGTAATAATATTTAATGTTGTATTTACTTGTTATGTTTTCTCCTTGACTGATTTATTTTACTGATACTGTGATTTCATTCGTGTAAAAAATGGCGTGGGATTTTAAAGGGCTTCATTAGAATCAGCCTTCTACTTCCACTTCATTATGACTTTTTAAAATAGACGAATTTTCAGGATATTCTGTTTGTAGTACATCATCGTTCCCAAGAAATGGAATCACGAGTCACAAAAGAGCTTTATAGAACTTCTTACTATTGTCTAGTGGGCATTTTCATGCAATAATTGTTGTTGAAGTGTAATCTTTCATTACATTTTCTGTTCAAAAAATCGGTGGAGACTTTTTTATGCCATGTTTCTTCTGGAATCCACTGATAATGGAATATAAAGAATTTGATGCTAGCAGATTCCGATACATTATTACGTCAGACATTGATCCACTGCCTCGTTTCAGTGCATAAATTTCCAAATTTTCACCTAACTTTTTATTCCATTTGCTCTACGTAGGTGGGAAATAAGGGCTCATTTCTTTGTTATCTGACTACTGTTTCCGTATTTTGTTGATTCAATCTTCTGCCTACCGGCTCGTAAATTCAGCTGTTCAACCCAAAAATTTTTCCTTTAGACAAACTGGTGACCTCCATGGGGAAGCAAAGGCATGCGCCAACCTCAGTACCTGTTTCAAGATGATTGACAAGTATCCAGAGTCCGTGCTGTGTGCCAAACGCCAGCTTGAAATTTGCCGTCGATTCAATGACAAGGTAAGGTCCTCTAATATACTTCTTAAGTAAAATTCTCAAATCTAGTAAGTTAGCGGCTGATCACACAGTCTAATCTTACGTTTTATCTCAATAGCGTTTTAGATGCGTATGAAGATCAATATTTTAATGTTGTCTACTCTCTTATTATTAAGCTCAGAGGTCTTTATCGTGGTTTTATTACATACTACCTAATTGGTGTCCTCAATTTGAAAGTTGATTTCTTGTGGGACCTGAGAAAAAGTGCACTCTAACTTGCTTGCATAGAAACACCTTTGGGGAATTTGTGTCTGAAATTACCTGCTCTCTCATCCTTTTAAGTGTGATAGTCTCTAACTTAACCCTGGGAAATGGGAAGGAGACAGGGTGATGGAAAACCAATTAAACATAAGAGAGAGAAAGAATTGCTTTTTAATTGGAAATTTTTTGATCTCCAGATCATCGTCATCAAAGTTTCATTTGAAATGGGTTTATTTGTGAGCGGAAAGGAGAAGCCATTGCTGGGGTCTCAAATTCCACATCTTTTTGAATTATAAAGGCTCTTCAATGCCCTTTATTTCAACACAGAGGACATCTGCTTACCCTTCGGTACATCTGTTTTTTTGTCATGCCCGAAGAGCAGCTAGTTAAAACTGTAACATTTGCGATTATTTGCAAAGATCCAAGCTCAATAGGTTTTGATTTTATTACATTTTGGCAGATCATTTCTGCTACATCCTCGACACAAGAGGAAGCCATTCATGCTCATAGAGGGTTTATCATGTGGTCTGACACCGGGATCTGTATGCTAATGGAACGAGTCCATCTTATGACTTTAAAATTTCTTCCGATTTTTAGGCTGCAATAACCCGAGCTTTGCACAATCTGGGGAATGCCTATCATGCCAAGGGTCGTCAGTTTATTCAATTTTCCGGTGCACATCATCTGGGGGAATTCACCTCTGAAGCCAAACAAGATCAAGAAAGAGCTCTTGCCTGTTTTCAGTGAGTTTCATTCTCGTTAACAATCCTGTATTGTTTCTGAGAATATATTGTTCCTTATTTTGCCTGCTTCTTTGAGATAATCAAGGGAAGCAGTTATATGCCTGTTTTACGCGGTTTTCTTTCTGTAATTAACCTTTCGAGATTTGCTCTTGCAATATGTCTTAGAACTATCATCTCTATTTCTATTCTCTGCCATCAAAAGTTCGCTCTGCTCGGAATTTCTTTGTCCTTGCCCAATTCGATTCATGATATTCTGCGGTCGCCTGTTTTTTTCAAACGTCTAAGATAACTGATAAAACCGCGAGATCACTCTTTGCCCTTGTGCAAAATTTTCTACATCGTGTCGTCATTATCTTTCCTTTTAGGTATCTTTTCAAACAGGAAATGTCAGGGTAACTTAAGAACAGGCAAAGAATGAAAGAAATATCTTATCTTTTCCTTTGTTGTTTCGGAATATTTTTAAGTGTTAAGTGGACTTACTTCGGATGTGAGATCTGCTTTGGATCATTTTCATGTTATCAACTCTTCCATGGTTAAAATGAAGTTCGTTTTCTTTTAGCGAAAGTGTAAACATGAGTCTTCTTTGAAGGTACTTTTTTTGTTAATTTAAATTTCGTTTCAACGGTAAGACTTCAGTGGATAGAGTTGTGAAGCCACCAACATTGGAAGGTGGTGAGATGTAATGAAATTTGATGAGTCTACTCCTAATTCATCGTCATTGCAGAAGAGAGAAAGATTACTTTTTTTCTAAAATCTGTAAGTACGTATAACTCCTGAAGCTTCTACTTTCAATCTCAATTTAACATATGAAAATTTCTCTAGAGTGCATATTTCGATTTCACCTCCTAAAGTCTTCCGGTTGAAAATACTCTTAGCATTGTGGAGATCAAGTTTTCGGGTTTCCCAAGTTTCATAAATGCAGATTCAAAAACGAATTATTTCTATGCATATTCACTCTTCATTAGATCATTCACTTAAATTATTTGTTCCTCTAATGTCCACTTTATGAGTTTATTTATTTTGAAATTGATCTCGTTTCCATTTGTCAATTGTTCCTCCTCACTTTCTCATGCCTTTCAGATTATACGTATATTTGATGTTCTCTTTTACTCCCCGCAATGTCAGACAGAAGTATTAATATTATTAACATTCAGCCATAAGTGCGCAATACAGATTTCGCTTTGTTGAATTTGACTTCAATTGTCATTTTTTTAATATTGGTAGAAATATCTCGAAAACGTGTCTCTTTTCTTTCAGTTATTCCGTCGGTCCAGAATTTTTAAAGAAATTTGATTAAATGAAAACAGAATGGAGAGAGAGCATTTAATGACAAGATCGTTATTGCCTCCGTCCATTCCAAATAGGCAAACTCCCAGAACTCCTCAAGCCCACCATGAGTAGAGTAAAGATCTCCTGTAGCCATTCTTGTAAGAAATTCACATTTTTCTGGCCTCTTTCTACCATTGCAGTCGATCATTTGCCTACGCATCAACGAGGATCGAGCTCGAGAACTTTGATTTGATCGGTATGCGAGTCGATCATATTTGTACTGCTGTTAGATAAACTTATAGCTGGCTTATAACCTGTTAGTGCTATATTACTCTGATGTCTGTTTTTTAGGTCCGGTGTTATAAAGTACAATAGCATTTCTGATGGCAGTTTACATACCGCTCGATTCAGTTGCGGTGTAAGGTTGAATCCTGCTTCACAGAACTTCTTAAGTTCGATTTTCTCGCAAAGCAAATTTGTAATTATCCGTTCTTTCTATTATTGAGAAAGCTTTAAAACTTCAACCTTTGGCTCCAAATTTATTCATTTACTAAGATCACGCAAACTGACCATTTCTCAGAATTGGTTGTCGCATTGAGTAGGTTGGTTCCCGTGGCCATCTTCATATTTCCTAACATATTTCATACTTATTTCAAAGTGTGATTACCGCCATTTTTTTTTGCTTTAAGCTTTAAATGTAATATTTATTGAAGAGAAAGTGGAGTGAAATTCAACTATTTGGGCTTTGAATTATTGATACTTATCTATCCGTAACAGCTTGGCTTCGAATATCGGAGAGTATTACGTTCAGTTAGAGAATACTATTTTTAAGTTTCACGGTAAGTTAGATTTTTAAAACAAGTTTGTATTCACTTATTTTAGTAGTCTCCTATTTCGTATAGCAGTCATAATCTGCCGAGTAGCGGAAAAAGTATGCATCCGGAATGGTTTAAGTGGCGGTGCCACTCCCATTTTCATGGCTTCCGATCGGTTTGTTGGTGAATTACTGATGTAGATTTTCTCCTATTTGAATTGTCTTAAGGTAAAGTTTTATTTACTGGCAGCTTATTGGTTCAATTGCCGCTTTTGGGGGTTATCACTAAAGCTTAGGAATCATTAATTGCCTCCCTATTAATTTTTTCCCCACCGTTTAGCATAAGATTTTCTTGATTTTCAAAAATGGCTTAGATTTTTCCGTTCGCATGTATGAAACATGATTAAACTTAATATGCCGGTTTGTTGGTTCTTTTAATTTTCAATTAATCACGTTAATGTAAGTCCCAAATCCCTATTTGAATTTGGGTTCTCATTAAAGTACTTTTCTTCTGCTTAGAAAAGCATTTGATGTCCACATTATCTTTGAACTGGCAGTGAATCTTTGAGTAATATCTTCCACTTTTTGCAAAAACAATATCATTGAAGCTTACTTGCACGTCGAAGTCCTCCATTTCACAAGTCTGCGTCTTCTTTTTTCTCTCATGACGGTTTGAAAATTCGTGTAGTTTAACATGATTTAATTTGTTCAAATTAATTTATTTTGATTGTAATTTTGTTATTTTGATTGAAGTAGATAAAATACCTCCATCCTTAAATCCGTAAGGAGTTACGACCCTGCTTTCCTAGGATTAACTCCTACAATTAACGACTGCAAGATGACAACCACTTTTCCCTAACTAGAATTCGAAGGTTTGAGTTTGAAGCACACAAATAAATGAGAGTGAGCGAAGAAGAGAGAAAGACTAATTAAGAATAGATGAACAACGGTACTGATTATGAAAACAGGAGTTGGATGCATAAGCCAAATCAGTCATTTTGAAAGCTTTCAAGTATGTTACTATGATAGAATTGGCAATAGTCTATGCCAACCATTATAGAAGCACGTACGCCAGCATGCAGAGCGTGGGCCAATGAGGAAACTAGCATGCCGAGGTAAAAACATTTTCACGTCCCTTGCTGAGTCAGGAAGTTGTGGCAAAATGGTTGAAACATTGTCACTCCCTTATACTGTTCAAATTTCTATCTTTCATACATCTTGTAGACTTCGTGCTCTTCCAATATTAATTTGTTTTATCTATACGATGCTTCCGAATAAAGACTTATCTAGACTAAGCTTCCTACAATAGGCTGAACTGGTTGTCTATTTTGCGTCCATTGTTGGTCTGATGAGCAGTTGGGTCTGAGTGAATATATGGGTCAAATTTTTTGTTTTTGCGTTTGCAAGGTCTCAAGAATCAATTTATATGTATCACTTATCCCCCATTTTGATCTCTTCTTTTTTTCCTCTAGAACACAATCGCATACTCATTATCACTTATGCACGTGCCATCTAAATCCACCTCTTTGAACAGTTATTTGCCTGATCGTTGGATCAAACTGTATCTTACCTAGATTCATTACAATAGTAGAACAATAAACCGAAGCTTCCTTGTCTTTAATAACTTATTCATTAGGAAAGGCAGTAGACACATTTCTACTATTCTGCTTCGTGAATTAGGCGCGAATGTTGAAAGTGGTTTGGGGCTGACATGAAATGGTGCAACTATAACCAACCGAATTCCGATTGTTAAAAGTAAATTACTCGTGTTAACTGATGTTAGTGAACTTTTAGACGTTTTGTCATTATTTTATTAAGTTCAAAATTTTGGAAAGTCTTGTCAGTGGAACTTGAAATTATATTCTGCATTGATTCCTTCGATGCGGTTAGTGGTAGTTGTAGTTTTAAAATGAAGTTCGTGACATATTTAGATGTTTATTTCGAAATATGATATAGGTCCTTATGTGTGTATGCACCGCCCAAAAAATGTACAATTATATATAAGGAAACTGAGCACGAAGTACAGCAATATAATTCGGCCGAAAGATGAAGAGCGAAGCGTGGAAAATAAAGGGAAGAAAGTCCCGGCAATCTAAAGAACCTTGTTTCATCTGAATTCTGAATTCATCATATTGCCTTTTCTTACTTAAGTGACTGACTTTTATTTACTTTAAGATCTGACTCCTCAGTGTCTGACCAGAACGTTTAGTACAAGCTCTGCCAGTTGTTATTTATGTGGTAGTCCCTCTGATTACTATGCATTAATTTTAATTGGACCAAATATAAGCCCTCTGTCTTTGGTGAAGCATTACTGAAGCAAGAACGATTCTCTCTTTCCATTCCCAAATCTCGATTAAAAATTAGGAATTTGTTGAAATCATGCATTAATTAGGAGTAGAAAGTGGGCTCATTTTATCATGGACATTACAAGGTAAGCTTAAATATCTTTTTAATAGCATTTCAAATTTTCCTCTGCCTGAGTTTCATCTTAATATTCCTATAGCAATGCATTCCTAATAGAATAGGTTTGTTCTGGTGCGTATCGTAGCAGAATAGAAACTTAAGTTCCCAGATGTAAGGAATCTGAGTTGCTTAGAATAGGGGATAGTGTGAGACTTAACTAAAATAGAGCTTTATTGGAAGTAACAGCTACAATACAGTAGATAGGTGAGCTCTGTAGATAGTGTTGAACAGTAATTTGCGTTGATCTCGTAGATAATTGTAGTAGTGGGAACAGACTAGACTTGAACTCGCTGGAGGACCTGGTTGTAGATGACATGGTCATTATAAATGAGAGGTGCTGGTCGCTGTAGATAAATGGCGGGGTGTTGAAGTTGTCTGTTAGGACTCGCTATAGAAACTAGTCGGATCGTTGGAAAAACCTGGGCATAATACAATTTTACACCTGGGTATTCATAACTTTAGAGTTGGGATAGGAGTTCAGAAGTTAAGAAATTAGTAGGAAGGAGGTTACTGTCTGATGGCGCCTTGATATCTTCCCAGATATTTTAACGTATTTGGCGATACATTTTCATGCTTCTGCACATTTTGGTCTCACGACATGCAGTTGATAAGTGGAAGTCTGTGGATTTCGTTACAGATCCTAGTTACTAATATTATATCTGAAATAAAAAATCTTAAATTGGCAATTCTCGGTCTTTGAATTCTCGAAAGAGTGCAATTTGGGACCGAACATTCTTAATAACTGAAAGAAGTTATTTCTGATCATCATGTCTTGTTATCTTGAGTCGTATTAGTCAGATCATCAGCCTTTCTGTTGAACTACTGTTGAGCATGCATTCAGAAAAATTTAATGGACTGAACAAATTGGAGATGTATTTATTCATTATCAGGCTGACAATTATTCTCACCATAGATTTCAGCTCTCTTACTGTAGTACTGAATATTCTTTTCGTGTTATTTCATTCGTTTGTCCCCTTTTATACAGATTAAATATTAAACCTTTTCTACACTGCTTGCCCAATCGGTTTGCGTTTATTTATTTATTTAAGTGTTAATCGATTCTGTCAAAAAAAAAATTCAAACGGCGTTGAATTTTATCGCTTATGAAAATGACATTCCAATAGTGAACTATTCTCTCCATTTTTAACCCAATATTACGTACTTTATTAGACCTAGTTTCCCTTCTCTTCAACTTGGGCGGGTTAAACAGTAAGCCCTAGAATCTAATGTCAACCTTCTTCCTGCCATGTATTTATAAACCTGCCATTTATTTATTGATTTGATAAACAATTTGGCCTTTGCTTTTATTTTCAATTTTAGTAGCAACCTTATGTACTTTTTATATTCTCATACTTGCGCCACTACTACACATGGCCCTCCCTTGCCTTTGCTCTCCTTTATATATATTTGTGCGTGTTTGTTGCAAACGGTTGCCAACCATGTCTTTGTTGATGTTAACAAATGTGTGTTCCCGATTGGGTTAATTAACATTTTCAGAAATGAAAAGAGAGCCAAACGTGGGTTTATTCATTCTGTTGGTTCGGTAAACCAATCAATAGAAGATTCAGCCAATGTCGTTAACAATCAAGTATTTCTTGATGACATTCTACCTATTTGTTGTTCATAGTCAATTACTTACTGCTAAATCCAGGATTTGTTAACCTTGAGCTTGTCATATGGTGATTTCTGTTTTCGTCCACAGGGTCCTTCCTGACTTCCATTTGTCTATCACATAATAGTTTTTGGTATATTTCTTGACATTTTTTTGGAATTGGAGTCATTCGATTCATAAATATGGGTAAATGTAAAGTTAACCAAACTTTTGACGTTTTTAAACATGTTCTAGAATAAAGAATGGTGTCTTAATTGTTCACTGATTATATCTATTCAGTGATATGCATAGATTAATTCTGGTCAACTAAAGCCATGATGGATTGTGAGTTTTAGAAGAGGTATTAGCAGCTAGATATCTGATTTCGTGGCTAACTATTCTGCGGGCTATACCTTCTATCTATCAGTCTTCACTATGACAACAGAATTGAGAGAGAAGACAGTTGTAATCGGCCATGCTTTTTAGTAGTTGCAGTCTTCTTGAAGACACAGCAAACCAAGGAGATGGAATGGTCTATAGATGCCGATGGATATCGGGATGCTGTGGAAAGCAGATGCAGTAGACACAGTGGATGTTGTGTGGGTTTACAGTAAGGATATATATGCTTTTAGATTGGAGATAACTGCAGGTCAGATGACTGCAGGTGGTCAGCCAGTTAGGTCAAACTACTCCAGCAAGTTGGGAGTGTGGCGAGTCTTATTGGTGCAGGTCAGGTTGCTTGATTGCTGATCTTGAGGACACAGTGGAGTTGCGGATGTCAAATCTAATATAAGGTCGGTCTGACTCACGGTAGAAAAACTTAGAAGTGTTTACAGAGGGAATAAATGTGAAAATATTTGTGAAAATATTATCAAGTATAAATAAAAATTTTAATTCGAGAAAAATCGAGTCAACTTTATCGCTCTAAATTTCTCATTAGGGCGGTTACAGAACACCTCCCAATCCAAATGCTTCCTTTGATGGACTTACACCTCAAGCTCCCTGAAGGTAAACACTTTCCAACACTCATCTAGTATAGATATGTAGTATTCGGGAGCCTCTCCTATTAGAAACTGACATTATACGGTTCTGTTCCCAACGCATATCGTTCAGTGGGTGTGCGTCGATAGGTGTCGAATCCATGACCTCCGAATCTCCAGAGTTGCACAGTAGTATTTACTTGGAGTTACCTGGATGGCTTATCTTTTGACAGTCACGGAATTTACTTCTTCCTTTACCGTTTTCACTTTTCCATTTCCGTTATTTGATGCATCAAATTTTAATAAATTTTTCGTTTAATTATACCTTCGTATACGAGACGCAACCGTTGCGTATCCGTGTAATTTTAATTTGTTTCTTCTTTGTTTATTTCTAACAAGTGATGTTTTCTTGTTAGTAATAGGTTGGTGGTCATTTTGTCTTCGGACGAAGTTGTTCACGGTGGAGCACACTTTTGGCGGATAATAGATGAAATAAATCTGCCAGAGTCATGACTCAGGATATTCTTGCAAATTTTTTCCCGCTTTTAAAAGGTCCGGGAAGAAAATGAGGTCTTGGATTTCATTATAATACAATTTTTAAATATTTTTTAAATCTGTTTTCGAATCCTATTATTAATATACATTACCTCCGTATCTAAACTTTAATTCCTACTGATTATATGAACTTACTTTGCACGAATTAATGATTGTTTTTAATTTCCTCTTAGAGAGAACTTAGCACTTGTCTGCGAGCTCGGTGATAGGTCATCTGAAGGTCGTGCTTATGGCAACCTAGGAAACACCCACTACTTATTGGGGAACTTCCGAGAAGCCGTTGAATTCCACAAAAAGGTAAGCCTCTTATTTTGAGATCTCTTTACGTGGTCTTCAAATTACACTTTTGCTTTACCCAGGAAACTTATTTATATCAGTTATGGTGAGGGCAGTCTAACTCCAATTTCTCACCTACTCAAATATTGTTCCAGTAATATATAACCTAATTACTCTTTTCAGCGGCTTCAAATCGCTAAAGAGTTTGGTGATCTTCGAGCACAAAGACGGGCTTATAGTAATCTGGGGAATGCGTACATCTTTCTGGCAGAATTCGGCGCTGCGGCCCGGAGTTACAAGTAAGCTCTCATACAACATCCCATATAAATCGTCCTGTTGACAGAATTCAAGTACCAAATTATTTCTTGTTCCAGGCATGCCTTGGGCATTGCACGCCAACTGGGTGATGAAACGCTTCAGGCTCAGGCTTGTTTCAGTCTTGGGCACAGTTGTACCCTCTTGAGAGATTACTCAGCAGCTGTTGTTTATTATCTGCGGCATCTGCATGCTGCTTGGGAGGCCAGGGATTTGGTGGGTCAAGGTCGTTGTCAATGGTCACTTGCCAACGTCTATGCAGCCTTGGGAGATTACCAACGGGCTTTGAGAAGTTCCTTGCGCCATAGAAAAATATCGATTGAAGTAAATCATATAGATAATTTGTTCATTCATGAATTCAAATATATTAGTTAAATACTCTATTATGGTATTATTTGATTTGCCGTCGTGTATAGTTTTCGAAGGTAGAAATCTGCAAGAAAATTCGTCTTTGTTATTCTATGATAAACTGTTTTTCAATATTTAAGGTCTTCCTTGAAGCTACCTGAGGGCAGTAGCATTTTCATAAATCAGAAGTCCAAAATTTAATATATCACTATTACTTTCTTTAAATCCGTTGATTGGTCGATTTTCCGTAAATTCACAGCTTAAAGATGAAATCGGTCTTCTTGCATCTGATCTGATGATCTCCGAGTTAAAACGAATTCTTGGTGACCCCAGCCAATCAAATCCACCTGCTGAAAGTCTCTCAAATTCATCTACTCACCTTCAAGCTGCTGCTGAAGCCCGTGCCCTTGAACAAGTTCTCCTTTTCGATGCTGACAATTCTCAGGGTCAAAGTCAGAGTCAAGCCGGTTTGACGGTTCCCACTGCATCTCCTGCAACTACGACTAACAACGGTGAAGTAGTACAATCTACCCAGATTGAAACTCAAACGCCTTTAGAGCAGGTTGAGGAGCTGAGTGAACGCGAATTGGATGAAGAGTTGTCACTAGCAACGAC
Source organism: Hymenolepis diminuta (assembly GCA_900708905.1). Lineage (NCBI taxonomy): Eukaryota > Metazoa > Platyhelminthes > Cestoda > Cyclophyllidea > Hymenolepididae > Hymenolepis > Hymenolepis diminuta. The sequence continues at coordinate 4,448,002 of CAADRB010000003.1, forward strand.
TGCCGCCATGGCGGTTAGACGGAAACAGGGGGAGAACAGTCAGGAGAATGGAACAATTGGAGAAAGTGTGGAACTTCTTTCATTGAATGAAGAAGATGAAGAGGACTTTGTTGTAGTTGTATCGCCCAGTGAGCCAGAGATGAGTAACGATGTTAACCGTACACCCGTTAACGGTAATTACTATTTAATAGCTATCCTACTTAAATCATTTCAATGGATTGTGTTAACTTCGGCTTTTCATTCAGTAGTAGACCCACCGAATCAAACTTCTAATGTTGCTGACCAGTCAGATTCGAGTGAACTCTTGTTTGATTTGCTTTTCAAGTCTCAGGCACTGCGAATGAATGATCAGCGTTGTGACTTGAATACTGTTGGCAATAATGACAACGATATTGATGGGGATGGGAATGGAATTCTGAATGCGTCGGGTGATTCGCTGAGTGGGGAGAATGACTCCTTCTTGGAGCTTCTTATTAATCTTCAGGCAAGTCTCTCCTTATAAGGCCTTTTTTCAGCTTGTTTGGAATAGATCATTTCTATTTAGCATTGTAGAGTTGTGGTTTATAAAATAGGGCAATGGCGCTTGAATATGTTGTCTGCGCCGCAATTTTGGTAGTTAAGGAATCTCAAACTGTGCTTTTGACTTTATTTTTCTACCAAGTTCCATTGTCTCCACTAGAGCTTTTTTATTTAATTTGCTCGGATTATCTCAATTAATTCGCTGGATCGGGTTGCTCAAAAGAAGTTCAGGTTAATAGGGGTAATAATCACGTGTCATAAGCAGGACGGAATCAATTCCTCCAGAAATAGATTTCTATCGTTTAACGATCATTTTAAATTGTTTGCCTATTTCTCTTACCTACTACATACTAAGCTCCTCCACTTTTTTGCCAATGATCTATCCTTCATAGCGCCTATCAATATATCTTTATTATCTTACTCCTCCATATTGAGGGTTTTTTCTACTAATCCACTTTTCACTCCACTAGTTCAAGGGTTGACGCCTCTCTCCCCCCTCCCTCTGTTCTCTATCCCGCCAAACTCCCCTCTATTTTCTCTCCTCTTTTAATGAGGTGGCTTGGAAGAGCAATATGACGAATTCTAAGTTGCTGTCTTCCTTCAATAGATTTACCAGGCATCGAGTAACTTCTGTATAGTTTTTCGAGAATGTTCCTTACTATGTAATACATGAAAGTTTATTCTCAGTTATCCCCTTCCACAGGGTGCTCGAATGAATGATCAACGGGCGGAGTTTCCGGGTCTGATTAGAATAACAACTACCACGAATTCCGTACCAAATGCCATTCCTACAACTGCCATCAATAATGACATCGCCTTTGAAAATGGGATGCCAAGAAACGCCTCCTTAGAAGCCTCTACGCCAACTAATGCTACAACGCATGGAACTGCAGCTGGAAGAATGCGGAGTGCCAGTGATGGACTCACTGAAGGAACTGTGCCTGCTGTCATCGCCTCTGCCGATCAGGTTCCTTCAGCTGCTGATGAACTTGAACCGGGCGATGACTTCTTCGATATGATTTTCCGTTTACAGGTTCGTGATTTATACATGATTAATGATATGATGTTGTGAAAATTTAATGTTAAGTGATTTGTGTCCCCAATTCTATGCAATTCTCGGTTCTTGTTATAAACAGAGCAGCCTTTCAGCATACTTCGTTTCAAAACACAAGAATCTGTTATTCCTCTCGGTATATGGTCTTGCACAACCTTGAAACTGTTTCAAGTGAATTATTTAATGTAGCTATGGAGGAATAGTTCTTATTAAAGTAAAAGTGCCATTATAAAGTGTCAACATTTCATTCATCTCAATTTGACCTTTGTTATTTTCACTGTGTCTTCTTTTTAGGGGTTCTCTTTTTCAATTCTGGGCCTGAAGAAGTCGATTTGTATCGGCTGCAATTCTTATCTTGTACGAACTAACTGTTCAGTAACTTCAAATATGGCATTGTCAGAAGTACTCAGTGTTATGAACTTGTATATTCATAAATGCACACTTATTTCTGCTGCCAGACGACTCTGAAATAGAAAGGAAAAACGTGATAGAGTGCAAATGAACGCTAACCTTTGCTTTAGAAAATTAATATCTCCGGCAATTGTTAACCGATGGCCGCCGAAGATTAGCTTCAAATTTACCGAAGTCTAAAAACCTCCAAATTCACTTTGCAATTCCTTTAATAGATGTAACATTGAAAGATATGCATATCCTTGTGTCTTTAGTACGACCCGTTAGATTCAGTGCACCAAACTATGAAGTCCTCTTTATTATTAATGATTTGGATTAAAATATAAATCTCTTACACGAAACGATATGACCTTGGTGCGAATTCGCAAATCTGCCGTAGATTTCTGGCAGTTTTGTTTATTTAGCAAGTAACGAATATCCCGCTGCTAGAAGTAAAGTACTGTTAAAAGGAAGAAGATTCTTGATTGCGTTTGTAGTCTGATTCAATTCCTCTTGATCTAGGCCCTTTTTATAGCATATCCCAATAGCTCTCAAAAATACGCTCACTTAAAACTCCAAATACAGTCTCTGTCGGTCATTCTCGTTTTGCTAGTCTGCCGCCAAAAGGTTATTTTAACAAGCTGTTCTCACAATATTGTATCTTACGGGTTAGAATGGGATCCAATGCGTTGGATTTTGTATAGCTCTTATTGTATTTTTTAGTCACGTGGTCGGGTTTGTGTTCCATTACTCAAACTAACAACGAAGTTTCGATTCCTGATTTTATTTTTTTCACTTTTTTTTTCTTTTTAGCAAAGAACGCGTATCAACGACCAGCGCTCAGTTCTGCCATCTGTAATAAATAACACTAACGGTCAAAATAATCTTCACCGACATTCAGACAACTCTAATCACCAAGACGTGCCCACCACCAACACTCGTGCCGATGATAATGCCAATGGTTGTCATGATAATGGCAACTGTAACAGCGAAACGACACCGCATCGATTGTTGCAACGTGTGTTGTCAGTACCCGGTGGTACCAAGAAAAGACGGCGAGCAGGGAACAGTAATCCTGGAGGAACCACAAAGGCTTCTGTGGCTTGATTATGTCTTGCCTTCTAATCTTTGATCCCTTCTGGGCCCTGCGTTTATAACTGTATATATCCCTCCCACTTCCTCCCTTATCTAAATCTTTGTCGCCAGTTCTCTAATTTTTTGGGTTGTTTCTCCCCTCCTCCTCCTCCCGCGTATATTTTAAGCTCGCGTTTTGTTGAGTTTTCCGAAATTGTGAGAGTAAAATTCTTAATTCCCTTGTCTAATAATCTTCATTTGATGAATGAAGAATCGTTGCTTGATTTTTGCTGTCATTTAAACACATCGAGGTGCTTATTAGGCTAACCTCTATTGTTATTACCTGGTAGAAGATTAAGTGAATCGTCATCTCGTCCTTAGGACTAAATCAATGTGGCTAATAGAGAATGTACAAGTGGCTGGCATGATTGATCAAGCATAGATCCCATACATGCTAGAAGTATGCTTGTAACCCTCTGGGCCAAGCTGAAGCACTCACCTGAACGCTGAGTAGACCAAGAGGATGGCATACTGGAAACTCAGTGAGACTACTAACTAGATCATTCTACATAGTCACTTGTCACTACCATTTATTTCGGATTTAGGCGGACGTAGAGCAAATTGCCGCCTCCTCTCAGCACTTGTGATCTTTATGCTCCTTGATCCTTGTTTCCATCTTTCTTGCAACTTATAGACACCTCCATGCTCTTTTATATTTGCATTCCTTTTCTACATATGATGTGCCTTGATAAATGTCTGTTTAGACCAGGCTCTGAGAATCGCACGAATTAAGGTAAATGAGTCTAGGGTGATTTAATCTCTTATTCAATATCGAAAGTGTGTCAGTGTTAAAGCGCGGTTCTCTAGGAGATGTAGCTGTGATCGAGCAGATTAAATCAATTTAGAAAGTTCATTAATATGGCAACTTAGCGCAGAAGCCAGATGCTCCAACTTAGAATATGATGCGCCTCATGGAAACAAGAGTACGCTAGGTGAAAGTGCAAGACAATCGCAAAAGATTTGAACAAATAGGCCTAATTAGAAAGGGGGAACTTGAAGGGGATTACATTTTTATTGATAGAAGAAATCTTGGGAACAGGGAACGTCAGTTTTTTTCCATTTCCAATATTAGTTTAACATTTATGATGTTATAATGCAAGCTATAATGCTTTGTTTAAATCACCGGGGAATCAATAATCGATCTTTAATACGTATAATTATGATAACTTTAATGGAAAGAGGTTATGCATAGATCCATATAAATAAATCACTTGTCAAAAATGGGTCATTGATGGAGAGGTTTTCAATTAGATAAACTATTGGCATAAAGTGAAGTTCAACGACATCGACTTCATATATTTACAAATATACATGGCAAAATTTAATACACAAAAAACGAAATTTAGTTTAGAGGGATCATATTTGTATGAACAAACGTTGGGCTAATTTGATTTGAGTTACAGGGAGAAGCACACTGGATTAATTGTATACATTCGTAAAAAACTGACACTCCATCCAATTCTGACATAGTGAATACGAGATGCGAGTAAAACACTCAGGCTAATTTTACATAAATAAATTTTCGGTTCATGGACCTAATAAGGGACCAAGTTTAAAAAAAATAAAATTACATAATAAACTGGAACTGTCAATGATGGTTTACAGATACGACTAATAACCCCACTTAAAAGTGTCTCGTTTTAATTGAATTAATAGTAATAACGTAATAAATAGATAGTTCTTGATATGTATTCCATATTGCTTAACTATCCAAACATTTGCTTTTTATGGTTATCACTTCTCTCTGTCTTCTCTTTCAAGATCCCGGTAACTCCCCTCCCCCTCCCCCCCTCTTAACTCATTGCCGACTTCCGTAACAGATCTGCGAGACCTCTACATGTACCACTTTGCCTTGAAAACTGACTATTGTAAACTTCATTCGGTATAAGAAAAGTACAGCAAAGTGGATTTTAATGGGTCAAATTTATGGTGAAATAATTTCTATTGAGGTAATTTTACACAGATGAGAGGTGACGAAGTTGGGAAACTTTTCTGATCAGGCAAATTTCATTCTCTACCTGTGATTTCAGCTGTTGAGGAATTGAAATTAATGAAATTCGGGTTTGAATAAGGTACATATTCATGGTAAATATAAAATATTCAACAATTAATCCAACATGGGCTTTTTTAGAGAATTTGAATGCGTTTTTGCACAATTTTGCAAATACATTTACGCCTGTCTCTATGTAGGCACACACTTACTGACCTTTTCTCAATCAAGGACTCTAAAGCTTCAACGGTGCACAAAAAATCAAACCTATCCTTTTTCACAATCCTAAATGTTATGTCAAAACTTATTAAATAATTTTTACCAGGATTGTTAATTTCAGGCTGAAAAAGAGAAGGAAGCACGAAAAGGCCTTAACACTACATTGAGTTAAAGTTTGAAGAAATTAACTTCCACACAATCGCATTTTTTCTCTATTTTACCATCAATTATTCTGTTCAAGTGAACGTTTCCTAGCCTACGCCTTGATCGGTACTTATTCAGATTCCGTAGTTGTTTATTTTCCATTGGCTTTCATTCTTTATTTGTCGTGCAAGAAATGTTTGACTTCTTGAGTAGTACTGAAAACAATTTGCAGGATGTGTAAGGTATCTGAGGACACTTTTATTTTTGTAATTTAAATTAGCCTGACAAGAATAATTAATGAATGTTTTATATCAGAAAATCTCATGTTAGATACTACTATAATTGCTACCATTAAGAGACACGCTGTAATGGGATCTGTAAAAGCGAAACAGAGGAACTTAGAAACTGCAAGATTTCTACTGGTCGCCAGAACTTTCGTTTGCATATAGACAGTCAACTCCGAGGATTACGATAGTGATATGCTTTTCCCTTGAGCTCAAATTCTTCATAAGACGATCACATCCGAAAGTATCTCCATGATTAAGTATATTTGCATCTTTTTTTCGCTTTGCACTCAGTGCAGCATGAAAAGGAGTTCATTTACAAGCATCAGATAGCTGTTACCTCCCCCTATTGGTGGTGAATTTATTTTTACTCAATGCATCGCCTCTTAGTTACTTTTTTCACGGCTGTATGGCATTTACTCACGAACCGATAAAAAGGATCACTTAATATATGTTCACGAATCCCCTCTGCTACAATATTTATTTGTTCCATTCGAATACACGCATGTATAACTGAATACATTTGTTTATTCGCAAGTTCAGCTACGCCATCTGATCTTCTATTTCATAACTTTGTGCTCCGTTTTAAAAGAAACAAAACTCAGACCAATGAATGCGATCGAATGTACAGATGATATCATGTGTGCGACTAAAACCAGACGCTGTACGTTACGTGTATATTACAGACACACGTCAATCAATAACGGAGACATGCTGTACTCTTTGTTACCAAAAACATTTGTGTATCTTGGGAACTAAGGCAAAGACGGACTAGTTGCTGATATCTTTGAAGTGAACTCTACGCTGAAGGAACTGTATTCATCATGGCCAGAGACAATCTAACTGTTCTTTGACCATAAAAATATATTAACGTATCGAGATAGGTTTTGACAACCCCTTAACGCGTTTCCACTAATTATTAAGTATTACCTCTCTCACATAAGAATAAAAATCTGCCACACCTCTGGCCCAAATATTACGGTCCGGAACATAGGGGCAAACTTCTCAAAATTCGATGAAGATCAAGCCACATAAAGCTTACCCTTTGAAAAGAAACAGAATGAAGTAAGAATCTATTAACTCTAACCATTCACAGCTAGTTAATTATTCTTAGCATTTAGATGTGCGAAAGATGGCTGTTTCTCAATTACGACAATCATCATTACATCTTAGACGAGAGAGCACCAACACAGATAGAAACAAACAAAAACATATTCAAACAGACATCCGGAAAGGGGCGGGTTCCCAGGTCTAGGTTAGCCTGTAATACGATAATCAAGTGAACAGTCAACATAGAGGTGTTTACCTAGGGTTAGGCAAGGCTGAACATTTGATGTGAAATGTTAGTCCTTGAAATTAAACCATTTTCGCCGAAATACGGAGAATCAGTTCAGTAAAATTAGTAAACAAGTAAATTCAACATGAGGCATGTCGAATAAAATACTTTCTATACTTAGAGAGAAACCGCTCATTAGGATCTGAGTGAACACATAAAATTTACGTTCTTGATTTCACCCGATTTTGATAAATAATCATTTATTACAGATTTGTCAACGTCTTACTATGTTCCAGAGCACAATCAAGAATTTAGCAAATATCTTCCAAAAAAGTTTACTCGTCCATTGTCAACGATATCCACAAGGCGGTTATTGGCGAATTCATTTTTAGTCCAGTATTCTACACTCCATTCCCATATTTAAGATTTCATCTAACGTGCCGAGCGTCTCATTTGTTAACTTCTGATAGAACCATTCATGATAATCTGCCTTCTTTCTACCTAGCCTGTGATGAAGTTTGCAGAGGGATAGCTAAGCCAAAGTCACTATCATACTTTGATGACTCCTAGATTGTAGCCCTCTCGGATTATTCTGGGGAGATAAAAAATGGAATAAACATATGATCAAACTCCTCAGTACTAAACGTGGTTAGTTCTTCTAACACTAACGACATCAAAATTGACATACGATTTATCAATTATAAGACTAGCAAATATCACAAGAGCATTCAAAGGTTAACAAGATCATTCTCACATCATTTTCTCATAAAACTTACAAAAGTAAATCACAGTGATTCTCTGAAATGAAATTGAAAAAAAAATGCATTGAACTGCAGAACAGAAATGAGGGTTGGAATATCGTGATTGAAAAATAAAGAGACCGACAAATTGTAATATCCATAGATAGACCAAGGCACGATCGCAATCAAACGTGAATGCCTTTTAACATGCACAACGAAACTAAATAATACATAAAAAATTACGAATAATATCAGGGGGACCCATTTATTGCAAACTGTACGATGCAATTGTATGTAATATACAGTGACGAGAGAAAAGTGAGAATATATCGATAGAGACGTGGAAAAAAGGGCCGTAAAGAACCCAAGAATGAGTAAAGAATAGTTCCGAATCCTATGACTATACAAACAGAAACGACTTAATCAATGAGTTTCTTTGACTTGAAATAGTTTCGGAGGTAAATGACTTGCCAAACAGCCAAACAGATAAGGCACAAAATGGAGAAAAGTGAGAGATACAAAACGCGACCGTGAGTAGATGCTAAAATTACAAAAAACAAATACTAAAAATGTAACTAAACGAAAAAAGACAATCAAATATACTTAAGTAACTTACCATTAATATCTCTCATAGCATCAGCTCTTTTGTGCATTGAGACAAAATCGCGAACAATAGAATCAGTTAAGTATTCCACTTTCTTCAGTTCGGCTTCAATTGGTTTAAGATTTCCAGCTTCGGCTAACTTATCCATATTTTTGGCTTCATCACCCTGTTTGATATCGATGTAGACCTCACGAGTATCAACAGCTCCTCCAGTTCCCGTAGAACGGAAGCAAACATCAAAATAGTCCTCCACTTCGGAAGAAAAAGTAAATTTTCCGGAAGAAGCATCCAATTTCTGAAAGAAGGTATGTTGCTTGCTATCTTTTACTTCGACGGAAACTCGACTAGTGGGTCCGGCAGTGATTTCATAATTGCCAACGACGATTTCATCTTTTTCCATCTCATCGTGGATGCATTTTGTCTCACCCGTCTTTATTTCAAAGCTCAAAGCATCTGTAAATGTGGAAAGTTGTAAAGCCAACGAGAGGTAACACCAAAAAAATATGAAATCTCTCATGACACGCAAACAATAAACACGTATAATAGGGAGTTTAAGTGGGGCGCTTATACCGCAATAGTTTCTTTAAGCCAATTGACGCACATCTTATAATTTGCCATAATACTGACCTAAATGACCTTTTTATTTGTGAATGGATATATTTTAATATAATAATTGCTCAATTATTTAATTACTCTACACTGTTAAAATGATTAAATCGAGTGCTAATAAGGTAATAAGTATGATAATGATAGCTCATTTGATGGAACTTAATACTACATCATATTGCATCCTATTGCCAATACAAAATAGAGAAAACAAGATTAAATTCTGCTCAATTTGTGGGATCATCACCATTTTCCAATGTTGTGAAATAATTGTTAGTTAAATCAAATTTCGCCAACAAATTCGAAATATCAAGTTAAAATCCATTAGCAAAGTTAACTATCACCGAGGTTATTTATTAAATTACCATTTTGTACATGGACAATTTCAGGTGTGCCTAAACTCTATAACGTGTCATGTCTCATATAACGCATACTACTGTTTATTTCCATGAATCTTTAAAGTTTTTATCGATGAGGCCTTTATATTTTATTGATATCAAGAAACATGTTAAATAAATTTCTTAATTAAGTTGACAATTATTCAAAATCCATGACAGCAATAAGCTGAAACGATTTCGATTATTAACCACGGCGATATCTGGTTCTAAATAAATTCCTAGAAAATTTCTTGCTTTCTCGAGTGATCATACTTACTGCTAGATGAACGTATTCTGCCGTAGTTAGTAATGTAATAAATGGTATTCATTAATTTGACAAAAGTACAAATCTCACTCTTAAACCTACAAAAGTACTTGATGGATAATAATAATTTTGTAAATACTTGAATCCATCTAGAGTCATATTGATTGATTGATTGATTTTATTAATATTCAGTGATATTGGATAAAGGCCAAAAGATTTCTTTTCCTTTAATTAATAATTTATAAATTTAACAAAAACGTAATTTAAATAAGCGAGTGTTTGCATGGTTTAAGGTTTCCTAATAGTCTATAATATATTTGAATTTTGTTTCAACGCCTGGGTATATCTACTTCGAAATACATTCTCATAATATTCCTCTGCTAAATTTTATAAATGATAACGGATTTGTTCTTTGTTAGTAAATCGAACGCATTTAATCACATGTTAGTATCATTTGAAAATTATTAATACCAAATATGCTACAGAAATAACTTATATATTAATTACCTTTAGAAATTATATATCGCTAAAGATGGTTAATAAAAACAAAAACAGACAAAGAAAAAGTTCTCTTAAAAATTCTTTTTCGTTTATTTAATTTAAATGAATGCATACTTAAGGTTGTTTGGTTTCGCGTCAGTTTAAAGGAGGATAGGTCTCGTTATTTTCTCCTTTAACTTGACAAGCATGGCTTCTCGTTCGAACGAGGAAGAAATTTCATTTCTTCGGACGGTAATATATTTGACTTTGTATAATTAATTTCTTAGGATGACTTTATCTGTCTGAGCTGCCTCTCGCATTGTCTCTCCGAACGTCTCTGTTTGGGGGCAGAAGGATTTGGCAACCGAATGTGCTCTTTGGAGAGTATTGCCAAAGAGGTACTTTGATTTGATGTCCACGTAAAATGCATATTGAAAATCTTTTAATTATTTGTTGGATTTGTTATTTTATGATATATTTCATCAACATAATTACTTCTAACATCATTAAGAATAAAATGTTATTTTAAAATATTTTAGGTTCCACCAGCAAATATGCCACCTTGTATATTCATTTTGGAGCAGGCACTATCAGCTAGAGCTCTGCAAGAAATGCTTTCTAGTCGAAATGAGCTATCTGATGTACGAAATTTTACATATTGTATATTAAATCATTTCCAATGTTTCAAATGAAAGTTATTTTTCTTTTATTAAGAGCCACACATCTGGTCATAGAACTCTTCTCTACGGACATGCAATCAGGCTTAAGCATCGCAATAGTAGTATGGTAAATAAGACTTCAGATTATTACCTTTTCAATTTACCCGCAATTAATTTTTCCTTTGGTTTTTAGTATTTGGCTTGTCTTTCCACCAGCTCGTCTGAGGATAAGCTAGCATTCGATGTCGGTCTTGAACGAGAAGCCAACAGTAAGTTTCTCAAAGTGTCAGCATTTTTTCTTCAAACGCCAGTATTTCGCCCAAAATATGAATGCTTTTCTTAACTATCATATTAGTTTATTTTGACGTTACATTTCTCAATCTTGAGTTAGATAGTTCATCGTTTTCTTGAAGTTGTATTTTTAACTTGCTTAGTGCCATTACTTTCGATTAAGTAAAATTACGGGAATCTAGAAATTAATGCATTAAACAGTGTCGCAAATTGCTTTCAGAAGTTACTTGTGACTTATTTGTAACTCTTGGCGTTTTAATACTGTTTCAGTTCTTTCGAATATTCCTATCCTCTTCACTCTCTTAATAAAGTACATTTTTGAACTGAAAATAACTGTGAGGTGACCTTAAAACCATAAAAATATCAGCTAACCGAGTCGGTCTATTTATTTCTTTCTATTCATTAAACATTGGGTCTTTTTTGTCCTTGATCAAATATTATTCAATGGAATCTATCTTAGTGCATTCGATTTTTTTTGTTTTGAAGATAGCTGCAAGGAAAAAATCCAGGAATAGAATGTAAAATTTATTAAAACCATTGAAAATATATTAACTACACTAATCTGACAATTTTCAAAATGTTTTGTGTCCTTTCTCGAAAAAAGTGGTCGTAAGACTGAGGATTTAAAGTCTTTTTTTCGAATTACGTTTCAAATAAAACTGGAATTATATTTTTAGCTCACGATGTTAAAATTTGATGAGCTCTATGATTAATATTAATTTACAATTAACTATTTCTAAATGATTGTGAGGATATTAATTGATATTGTTCATTTGATTTCGTACAAATTCTCCGAGGTTATTGAAAAAGCGCATATTTTTATTGTTGGCTTCATTTGGAAAGTCCTCAAATGCATTTAAGTAGTATGCATGCATGACCACCAACTTCTAGGTGGCCTTTTTTTCATTGTGTGTTCAATCAAAACCTTATTTAAAATATCATTCAAGATTTAGTCCGAACTTATTCAAACAATCGTAGTTCTTTTTAAATAATCAACGTCATTTTAGCTGAAATTTGTACATAATACTTGCTATTCAATTTAGCAGTTGTCGGATATTGAAAAACCTATTTACTAAGGTGTTGATTAATGCACTCAAGTAGCACTATCAACTTATTTTTGTCATTCAGCCGAAGCTTGTTGGTGGACTATTCATCCTGCATCGAAACAGCGATCTGTCGGTGAAAAGGTTCGTATCGGCGATGATCTGATTCTCGTCAGCGTCTCTTCTGAACGGTACTTGGTATGTTCATTGACACTTCTTTATTCACATGAATAGGAGAACCAATTTTCTCTTGGAATTAATTTATTAAATATACTAGACTTTATTTTGATATGCTGGAAAATTTGACTATGTAAAAACATTTAAAAATGAATTCTTACTTCATTTTTATACTTTTTTCCTTGCCGTTTTTCATCTTCAGAAGTATTTTTAGGTTTGCTATTATTTTATTGTTGAAATTATTCGGGTAGTCTGAGTCCACTTAAATGGGCACTAAGAGTCCATCTCACTTCCAAGTTTTTCAGGTATCTGCTGATTCGCCGTAGGGTTTCAACTCTGTTGGTTGCACAATTCACACAAAAAGCAATCATAAACGACTATTTTGATTAGTTCTCTGTTTTATGTCAGCTTTCCCAATTTCCTTCTTTAATTACAACACCAATTTTGACTTAGAAGGGGTTTTAAATTTTGAACACCATTTTGCTATTTTCGATTTCGATTCTGTCAACGCAATTCAATTGCTCTGATATCAGAGAACTTATTCTCGAATCTCACTCGTAATATCTTCCTGGAATTACTCTTTGTGATGTCTCTTCTGAAGGTGACCTAGCAAAAATATAAATTATAAACAATTTTTTATTTTCTCGCCGTAGGGATAATTTTTATCACTATGGCCTTATCAGACCGTCCCTAATCCGACGTACTTATAGGCGGATTTTGATAAAATTATTACAGTTTACAATTATTAATTAGAATTTACCTTCAGTGGACTCCAATGGACTCCGCTGTGATAAAATCATGTTAGCTTCGTCATCTTGGTATTAGAAGAAAAAATTTTTTAAATGCAATCTCAGTTTACTCGGACTAATGGATCTATGGAAGATCTATTACTTTTAAGCTTGATAAATTCGAATATACGCTTTTCTATACCCTCAGATGAAATCGAGTGGATTTACCTGTAATACGGCTTTATCAAAATACCAATTCTAGTAAAATTTTTTCCCTAATCACCTTCAAAGCTTAGCGCTTACGAAACAGAATTCACTTAAAATATGTCAAATCATGATGACCTTAAGGGAACTTGACAAACGAAGGGGGGGGGATCTTATTTGTGCCGCACTCCGTATTAGTCCCAGTAACATCAATGAAGTTGCTCTCATTAATCAAAGTATATTTCAAAATGCTCCTGCTTTCCACAACATGCATCTTATAATATTCTCCTAAATGCACTAAGCATTTCTTTAACCAATATATACATTCGTTAAGGTGTATTCTGTGGTCGAGTCGGGCATATAAGCTTACTTTCCCTACGTCTTAGGCAGTTTCATTCATCTTGAGAGACTGGATTTTGTTAGTCATTTTACCTTTTCGCGGCTTACCATCTTTTGTTTGTAGAATCATTATACTACTTATATATTTCGAGTATTTTTTAAAATTCTTTGAATGTTAGCCTAACGTTTAATGAGGAGCAAAATCTCACTTGTTTTGAAATAGAAAATTAATACAGTTAACTGTTGGAATAAGGTTAAAGAATACAAATATATTTACTGACTAATATATTCAGAATAAATGGGAATTGTGTAACACCAAAGAAATGACCATTTACTTTCTGCCAGGCCACCAGGCGCTAAGGTTAGCCCAATAAGGCAGCAACTTTTGCCCTCTCCCTCTCATATCGATTTTCCCAGTGGTGCGTGAGTGCTAACCAAAGTGGCGCGCACGCCTTGACGTTACATGTCTTAGATGCATAGTGTGTATGCGTGCGCGTAAATACCGCAATGGCAAATGACGAAGTGGCCTATCATCTATCGATTTTCTAATATCAACGCGTGCGATGATTGGCTCGTTCGTATTTCGCGGTCTTTGGTGCAGGCCATTAACTACGTGATTGTGCAATGTGGAAAAAGAATAATTGGAAACAAGAAATCCTGTTCTATTTCGGTGTAGGATATTTACAAACTTACGGATAAAACCGCATTCTGCACATATTCCTGTACATGCATTAAGATCAAGAAATTCAAAAAATTCTATTTCAGAAAGGGAAAAGGGAATGCTCCACAAATGGATGATTATTCACTACTGATCCCGTTTAATCAAAACAAAGTGTGCAAATGTAGGGATTTTAACTACCGTTTCAACTGTGCTCTTTTAAGGCAATAATGCAGAAAAATGGGGATTTAAAGATTTCTCGTAGCTAAGATGCCATTTAATTCTATAAACATTAAAAATTTAAATTTTCGATCTGAAATCAATTCTTCACATAGCAAGAATGTTTTTGATGATCGATAAGTTTATCTGACCCTACTCAGAATACCTGCTAACAAAGTAGCCATGGATTTTGATTAGACCTCAAATGTTCTCAACTTGAGTGGTTTAAATTAAAAATGGCATACAATCCCAGCAAATATGGCGTTTACTTCAATAAAACAAAAATAGCACTGATCAAAGCAAATTATAATTTAAATTACATTCCGATTTCATTATTAATGCAGTTGTTAGAAATGTTTAGACTATAAAGAGTGTAAAATTTGAAAATATTTTGATAAGATTCTGTGTGTAATTAACTTATATTGGGGAAGAAATTTTCGGATCTTTAAGATGGGTTTTTGATATCGATTCTTTTCTGATACTGAATATCTGCATAGAAGTGTTGATAAGGGTAACTAAGATCCATAAAAAATGCGTCATCGGTGTACCGCAGTCATCACTTGATTTTAGAACAAATAACACAATACAATATAGTTGAGAATTTCCCTCAAAAAATAGACTAGTGGTAAAGCGAGTTTCTTATTAAAACTATTGTTAATTTATTGTACATAACAAGGATCCCTGTCGAATTCCGTGTCTGGGTTCCCTCTTCGAAACCTTATCAGTGGCAACAATAGCAGTATGTGGCTTTTACATTTCATTGTAGTTAGTTGCGTAAGACTGACTTTTCCTGGGATCGTCTGGGAGGAGCATTTTATTGCAAATGCACTGAAGGAACTGAATAGACAATTGACACATTTAGTGCGGTCGATTCACCAGCATACAACTGTTAATTGCAAATTCTGTTTGATGGTAATATACTTATGTTATCTATCTGTTATAACCTCCCAATCCCGGAACTCAATAGTAACTCGCAATTGCCTTAATGATGAGCCTTACTCAAAAATTCTGCAACGCAACGATCCTACAATGTAGAAGGGATCGATTTTTGCTTCGGAAGATACGATTGCATACCGAGAACGAAGATGTTTGCGATGGTGCACCTAAATTTGGACACCAACATGAGGAGTGGTCAAGTACCTAAACTGTGAAAATTATGGATTTCTTCCAGAGTTCACCCCCTTTGTGACGCGAGAAGTTGCTTTTTCACATTATCAACAAGTTGCCCACACTGACCATCGACATTAGGCAGCGGGGGTAAATGGTGACATCTAGACAACAACAAATGTTCTCAAATCGAGTGGATGAGAGCTGCATGAAATTTCTGCAAGTAACTTTTGGTATTCCATGACTGGGGAATATTTGGCAGAGGATGTTAATGACGGTGCCGGTTATGGTAGACTTAATGAGTATAACCTCAGGCCACTGAATGCGAATCAACCAGAATAAGATAAGAGATTTCTTGGATAGGCCTAGCCAGACTGAGATTAGTGTGGGACGTTAGTATGAGGGCACATATGATCCTGATGACAAGAGAGTGCAGCCCTGGTTGCATTTAGCGTAACTGCATTTGAAAATGGAGATACAGGTAGAGTAAGATTGATTTCTCCGGGTTTATTGCATTTATTATTCACCGCTGACGATGGTTTAGTTCGAATGTGGTTACACTGATAAAGACTCTCTAGAGACTTGATTATGGTGGACAGTGTATAGAGGGGACTAGAGTACATTGTCCTCTTATATATCCCTTTACGCGGTATGTTTGATTTATCTGGTAATCAAGCAGACAGGATGTCGGGATTGGGTTTTGCTTGGGCACGGTAGACTAGGAGATAAGTCATGCTGGAACGACGATAGGCATGGAAGGTTCTACTGAGTGCCTGAGATTCATTAAATTTAGACAATCTCTAACTGATGGGTGGAACTTCAAATTATTGATGGCCATCGGAACTAGATTTGCAGTTGGAAATACCTAAGTGAGATGGGAAAAACCAGAAATCGAGTAGAATATTTGGGAAAATTTGGAGAAACAGTAGTTTTAGATGTGTTAGAAACACCAGGAGACACTTTAGCCCCAATTTTTGCAGAAATAATCTTTATTTTTGCAGTCAGAAAGAGTTGAGTAATCCATCGTCTGTTGAGAAACTGCCGAATTTTTTGCTTTTGACATTATAACATCGTCAGACGTAGTAAATCTGTGCTCACCACTTGTTATAGCTTAATTACCCCGACAAATAACTACAAATCCCCGAACTCTATAATAACACCTTATTGCCTTAACAACAGGCTTTACTCCGACATCACGCAGGGCAATGACCCTGAAACTTAGCACATTTTAGCAAAAACGCTAATTATATGAAGGAATTGCAATAAACTTTTACTTTAGTCTTTCTTTCTATCTAATGGCGAAATTTATTGGAGGACATTCTCCAGCAGATGTAATGTATACATTTCAACAACGTTGAAACAAATATTGGTCAAATGAGAAATCCTTGATTGGAAATGAACAGATATATCGAGGGGAAAATAATTGAATGCCACTAGCATTGAGATTTTAGCCAAAATTACGTGTACAAGGTAATATTTGGACGGAAAGTCGCAGAGCTTTCAATACTGCATTCGATGGAAGTAAAGAAGTGTCAAACTGAATGATGTTGGTCTTAATTACTGAGATATTTGGAAGCAAAAAGTTCTGTTGGAGGTCACTTTAAAAGGTTTTTGTCTGGAGTACTGAACTGAATGCTAGTTTTTCTTGGTTTACGATTCCTCGATCATGCATTTCACAAATCCTCCTATCGGTCCCAATAATTTGTTTTAATTGCTGACTGGTCAAGGTTGTTATTACTAATAAAATAAGTTCGATATTCGATGAAACAACTTTAGTAAACTATATGGTGTGCATTTCTGACGTTGTTCGAGTGTTCAACGGGATTTGATCATATGCTTTGCCATAATATGGTGTTTTTCTTAAACAATATTTGCATTATGTTTTATTCACATCAACGTTCTTTCTATTTTAGCACGTCTATGGTGACTCTTTTTCAACATCAGGAGTTATCGCCAGTTTTCAACAGACTTTGTGGACTGTAATCCCAGTTTCAAGTGGCGTTGTTCGCCAGAAGTCTCTTCGTGGGTTTGCAGTTGAAGACATTGAACCATTCTTCATTGAAATATTTGACTATTAACCCGTTCTCCATTTCATTTAGATATGGCTTTCGGAGGTGATGTTATTCGTCTTTTCCATGGCGATGAATGTCTCACAATTCAGGCCGCCTGTGATACAGAAGAAGGCAAAATTATCTCCAACGAAATCGCTTCTTCATCAGAGTGAGCAACACTAACTTATACAAAATGTTAAGTAGTTGATATCTTGCTTTATCATCATACCGGCCTTCGCAATCGGAATTACTTCAAATCAGTCCCCAACATATGTTAAACGGGCCCATAACGGGCTATTAAGTTAATGCCTAACATATTACCTAAGTTTTATTTCAGCTACCACCAATCGGTGATGTATCAACTCGGTTCAGTCTCGGGTCATGCATCGTCTCTATGGCAGATTGAGCACACGAAGATCAAGTGGTGTGCGGGTTTCTTCTCCTGGGAGGATGCAGTACGCCTTCGACACGTTACAACTGGTCGGTATTTGGGTATTACTCATGCCAATGCCGGAGGAAATCCCACTGCGCCGGGTCAAATCGATGTAGTGTTGCTATCTCCAGAGGAATCAAATGATGCCGCCACGGTCTTTTACATCAAACAAACAAAGGTGAGAAAATCATGATCAATACTAACAGTTAACGACATTCAGCTGCTAATCAAGAGTCAATGTTTCAAATTTTTCATTAAATAAGAAGAGGAGAAAGAGAGATCTTGAAGCTGTAAGCCACTAAAAGCGTTGCAATTGAAGATTGGAAGTAGGCTTGCAGGTCAGCTAACTTGGACATAGAGCGTGGATCAATGGAGAAGCCATGCATATGAAAAGAGGGGTCATTGGCTAGATCAGAGACATCCATCTTATTGTTTCTTACTGAGTCCGAGAATTATCGCTATATGGTCGCTTCCTTATCACCCTCTGTATTCTTTATGCTCCTTTTTCCATATTTCCGTCTTTCATGCATTTAATAAACTATATGCGTCTCCAATTTAAGCTACCTTGTCTACAAGATGTCCCTTAATGATACAGAAAAGTTTGATATATTTGAAATGAGCTATATCGCATCGATAATCAGAATGTTTCAAATTCTATTTATATAGAATTTAAAGCACTAAAATCTAATTTATGAATGGGAAGCTGATAAGTATATCCCTTTGCGTCCTCCAGGATGACAAAAAGAAAGTTGAAATCGACCGCGAGCACGAAGGAATGGGTGAACCAGACGTCTGTCTCGGTGAAACTCTCATCTATCTCCAGCACGCCGCTCTAGGTTGGTGGCTTTCCTATGAGTCCTATGAAACCAAAAAGCGTGGCGTGGGTAAGGTTGAGGAGAAGAAAGCAGTCCTTCTAGCGGAAGGCCACATGGACGATGTGTTCAGTCTAGTTCGAGCCCAGGAAGAAGAATCCCTTTCTGCTGCAGCTATTCGACGTTCAACTGCTGTCTTCTCCGCCTTCAATCGAGGTCTGGACGCTCTGGCAAGTGCTGAAGGACTCGGGGGTACTTCACCAGGTCCTGTTAATGCGTCTCCTGCTGTTATTGGACCAGGAGAAAGTGGACCCCTTAATCTTGATGAAGTGAACCAATGTCTCGAAGATTTGATCGAATTCTTTGCTCAACCGGAGATTCATGAGGAACATGAAGCAAGACAGTCAAAGTTAGCCGCTCTTGCTAATAGACAGGACCTATTCCAGGTTTGTACAAGATTTTAAATCTATTACTACTTGCAATGATGATTTATTTCTTGCCGAAACATTCTTAGTATTATCTTAGCGGTACACTCAAGGTGAAAAAAGTTAATATCTTCAAAGATATAACTTGCTAAAACTTATCTAGGTGGGAGAAGAAACGTAGAAAACTTGGTCTTTCCACTCTAACTTCTAGATGTGCATCACATGATAACACCGAGTCATCCTGACCAATGAACGTTTTCTGATTTCTCAGGAGGAAGGTATGATCAGCCTGGTCCTTGAAACCATCGACAAGTTTACTGGAACCTTCCGTAGCCGTCGTGAATTTGCTCTAGCCGTAGGTGAAGAGCGTGGAACTCGATTCAGTGACCTTGGAAACTATCTCTACCTTCTTCTTGCTGCTCTAATCAGAGGAAATAGGGAAAACTGCGCCCAATTTGCAGCCCCTGCTCGTCTCGACTGGCTTTTTAATCGACTTGAACTTCAACAGAGCTTTGCTGAGGGTGTCCTGGATGCTCTTCATTGTGTCCTGACGGACTCAGATGAAGCTCTGAATGTTATCACTGCTCAACATATCCACACTTTAATCGGTCTTCTGGATAAACAGGGCCGAGATCCGAGAGTAAGTCCTAAACAAAGCTGTTAGTAAATGTATGCTGACTGAACCGTTCCAAATTGATATTTCCGTTTTAAGGTCCTCGAGGTACTTTACTCAATCTGTATGGGTCGACAAGGTGGAGCTGTACGACTTAATCAGGATCTGATTTATGAAAGTTTACTTCCTGAAAGGGATCTTCTCCTGCAAACTAAACTTGTGGCCCAGTCTGGATCTATGAGACCTAATATCTTCGTCGGAATTAAACCGGTACGCTTCGAAATCCAATCATTATAGAGCACTATCCGGTACTTATTAATTATTGTTGAAACACAATCATTTAGACAGATAGGTGGCCTTTGGTAAGTCAGAAACAATGGGGAATCAGACTTAGCAGTCACTTATTAGTGGTTTTAACGTGTCCAGAATTCAGGTTAGTATGAAACCTAGGTTAATTCTGCTATGATCTGTCGTATTCACCGAACGATAGAGAAAGTGGATGGCATTACTCTTGTCGAAAGGCTTTACCTATTTGAGAGGACTAACTTATGCTAACTTAAATGAAAATATCCATCCATCGAATGTGATGTCAATCCGACTCAATCTATTCCACCCTCTCCTGAACGGTGAAATATCAGAACAGATATGTCCACTTAAAGATTTATATCAAAATTATTTTTTGCATGCCCCAATATATTTAAAAACACTATTCATAGCCGAAAACAGTTATGAAAGGTTTAAGAAAATATGTAAGGAAAAGTTCTCGATCATCAACGTAGCAAAAGAAGGAAGATATTCAGAGATTTAGAAGAAACAGCAACCTCAGAGCCAATTATTTAGTATAATTATGAAGAACAGGATTAAGCGCAATTTCCTATTAATTGATTGGTTACTACTTCGTAAGCCGTTCTTCAACGAGAGATTTATCCAATCAAAATTACCTTTGAGCAAAGTATAGCTTGCTTAATTTAATTTTAAAAAATTTATGACAGAGCAGAGATCTACTTGGTCAGAAACCTGGAAGAGATTAGAAAGATAAGATAATCCAGTGTTTGCTGTGGGAACAAAGATACAGTTCAAACGTCTGGACTGCCTAATTGGTGAGAGAAAAAACTTTCCCGTATTCATGGTACGTGTAATGGTGCGTTTTTACCGACACGAGTTTCAGAATTCTGGTTCAAAGAGGAGATGAATTGGTTAAATTAGACTAGGGAATGAATCGTAACCTTGGTGCCTTTACTCCGCTTTAATGGTTGATGTAGGAAAATACAGCTTTCCGGGCTGTGTGCGTCCGTGGCACATTGGTCACCGCGCACGTCTACCATGTCAGGTTTCACGGATTTAATTCCTATCAGCGTACACATAGTGAGTAGAGTGGCCAACCGCACTGGTTAAGTCTGGCTAGTATAGAGAGTGACAGAATTCGTGTCTCACCAGGGAGACTTCATGGTTCACTCTCTGTCCAAGGTGGTTGTTGGAAACGCCTTCCCCAGACGGTATATATAAGAGCTAGCGCACATTATCAAGAGGTATTACATCTCTCGTCCAACTTCATAATGTTATCTGTATTTTATCTCAGGGAGGATCAATGTACACCAAATGGTATTTCGAAGTGTTTATCGACGCACTCGAAAACATCTCACATCAGCCCGCAGGAATTCGAATTGGTTGGGGCAATACAGACGGTTACACGCCACACCCAGTCGGTGGCCCCGGTTGGGGAGGAATTTCCCTGGGAGACGATTTCTATTCATTCGCTTTTGACGGTCAGAATCTCTGGACGGGTGGAAAAGCTAAGCAGGCCCTCTTTCCTCCAGGAACCGGTGGAAAAATCGCCAATCGAAGAGCAGGTACAACTACACAAGTCACTGCAACAAATGGCAGTGCAAACTTGAAACGAGGAGACGTGATTGGTTGCCTACTCGATCTCACTGGCCCCGTTATTCAATTCAATCTGAATGGTAATCTCGTCAAGGGATACTTCCAAGTGAGCATATACCACTTATTTCACTCGAATTCGGTAGACCTCCACTAACATGCATATTCTCTTTTATTTTCAGGACTTTAATACAACTGGTCTTTTCTTCCCTTGTGTTAGCATGACAGCTCGTGCTAGCGCTCGATTCGTATTGGGTGGTACTCAGGGGAAATTAAAACACGGTCCCCCCGCGGGCTACGCACCAATCATTGATGCACTACAACCGTCACAAAGACTTCGCCTAGAACCAGTTTTCTCATTCGGTCGTTTAGATAAATCAATATTTTCTGGACCCCTGGCATCTCCTCTACCATCCCAGGATGTGTTTGTTCCTGTTCCGATCAGCACGGATAAGGTAAGGATATTGTGAACTTTAATTAATCTGAACACTTGTGAATTCAACCGTGATGCTTTCCTTCCTTCAGATCCATTTGCCAAATGTCGTAGAACGTATTCGAGATAAACTGGCCGAAAATCTTCATGAACTGTGGTCAATGCGGAAGATTGAACAGGGATGGGTATTTGGTGAGGTAAATTAAATTTATTTTAAGCACAACTGCTGTTGGATATAATGAAAATGATCTAAATGACAGGCGTAACTTAAAACTGAATTTTTAAAACCAAATCTTAGTTCATTTTTTTACATCGAAAATGTGTTAAGTTATAAAAGGAATGGAATACCATGGTATGTTGGGACGCATCGATTCAATGGAGGAACATCATAAATTAACAAAAGTTCTGAAATAGATTGAGAATACTGGACAATATTAAGATAGGTGAATGTCGAAAAGGGCAGGATTCCCTAATTTTGCAGACTTTGCTTCTGAAATAATTATATGATAGGAAATTGTTGATTTTTTAAGCCCCTGAATTGACAAAAATGGAAGCAGAAAAGAATGGGCGTCAGCCTGATCTTCCAGCTGGTGTACGAGTTTAATGCAAAAGCAAGTTGAATCGTGATATTAGAGGGATTTGATTTGATTTACTATTTTGCTGTGAGATTTCAATTGCGGTTGATGTATCAGTTTAAAATTATTGGGATTGTTAAAATAGCGGAAATGAATTTTTATTCTAGTCTTTTACACCCCCAGATATATATTTAAATTTTCTCTATTTTAGCGTCGAGATGAAGCAAGACGTCGTCATCCATGCCTCTGCGCTTTCGATAAACTCCAACAACAGGAGCGTCTGTATAATGTGACCATGGCATTAGAGAACTTGAAAACAATCTTCTCTCTTCGATACAACATCGGCTATGAGAGCCTTCCTGAAGGAACTCGTATGAAAACTATCAAACTGGGAGCATCGTAAGTTTAAGACTACTTAAATATATGTAAGTATAACCGGCCATCTTGGCAACTGTTTAATTTAGGTTAATACTTTTCCCTTGCCACATGTTTTTTCCAGATTTGTTGCCGTTCAATGAACTGATGTAGTATGCTATCATTTCGTGATGATCATTGCTAAACAAATGTCATTTATCGAAATATTTTTTTCTAATTTCAGTTTCACTCAGTCCAACGGTTATAAACCCCAGCCACTAGATCTTTCAGCAATTCGACTGTCGTCACGTTTGGAGACCCTGGTTGATGAATTAGCTGAAAATACTCACAACATTTGGGCAAAGGACCGAATTAGTCAGGGTTGGACTTATGGATCGACTGAAGTGAGATTTTGGATCAATATGTAATATTTGTAATAATTAATAATAATTTCATTATATATACAAATCATTTGTCTGCCACATTTCAATTCGTTACCCAAAATGAAGCAAAATAAATGAATAAAACCGAATTTTTTATAGGACAATACCCAGAAGCGAAGTCCCCACTTGGTGCCGTATTCTGAAGTGAACGCTAGTATTAAGAAAATGAATCGTGAATCGGCTACTGATGCTGTGAAGACTCTGCTGGCGTACGGATACGTTATTGAACCAGTGTCTGGGGAATCTGAACAAAGTAAGTAGCATTATTTAGTAACTGATCTATCTATTAGCCACCAGATTTTTATAAAGACTGGCTAGAAACTCGGTGATTTAAGAACTCAGGTCGCTAATATGACTAAAACGAGCTTCATTAATAACGAAAATAGTCGAATACTTAACAACCCAATTGCCACTGTCTAGAACTAACTTTTGCCAATATCGACAGATGCAAGTGTCTTAATATAGTCTGGTTTATCAAATCAAGGATATACCGGTTATTTGTTTAATTTTATAGCCGTCGGCTGCTTATTCATTCATTTGCGGTCAATTCTTTTTAGCTCGTGAAAATCCATTAGACGTGTTGGAGGAAGCAACAATGAATTATCGGGCAGCTTCCTCAAAGGCTGTAACTCGTGGAAAATGGTGAGCGTTCAATAGTCACCTCTTTTAAATTCTATTTTCTCCTCTAATTTAATTTGTTTGCGATAGACTCTAGGTTGATAGTAAAGTGTTGAGTAAAGTAAGTTTATTTTCGTATACCTTACTAACTATTTGTCACTTCATCTATTTCTGAGTGTCGCTTCTCTTCTTATATTACTATTCGTAATACCAATAAATTGTCACCCTTGTTACCCTTCGCGTAACAACTCATGAACGATTGTAAGTCAGCTAAGTACTTCCTAATTATTAATTAATATTATCCTCAAATTTAAACTCGAGGCACTCAAAAATGAAGAAGCAATAACTTCCACGTGCATGCTCTCGGCATGTTTGAATTATTCTAATTTATTTTACACTCTGCAGGTACTACGAAGTTGAACTCTTGACCTATGGCATGGTTCGAGTCGGTTGGGCAACGAAAAATGCTCCTGCAGCTACCACAATAGGCATGAGTGGATCATCTTACTCTTTTGCTCCTGAACAGGTATTTTCTCTTACTTATTTTTAAATTAGTAGTGTAGTGTGCGTATCACAAACAGGTTTGGTGGTGCATGATTAGTTGTTGGTCGCATATCATGTGTAGTAAATATAAAGTTTGCTCAGGTGGATTCAACACGCATGATTCATACTTTTAACATCCCTTAACGGTTGTAAAAATGCGGATTCATTGTTTCGGATGATTAAATTTCACTCGTTCTCTTACTTCTGTAGGCAAGAAAATACCATCGTGACGGTCGACCCTACGGAAAACGTTGTGAACCCGGCGATGTTATTGGCTGCATGCTAAATCTCAACGAGCGATCAATAAGTGAGTATTCCTTTTCGGAAATATAGTTCTCTATAATTCTGGATCTAATCTAAATTCACCTCTTTTCTTTCAGTGTTTTCTCTCAACGGCGAAATTATGATGGATCCTCTTGGTCAAGAAATTGCTTTCAAGGACATCAAGCCTCAAGAAAGTAATGCTAATTAGATAAATCTCGATCTCTCTTGTCTAAATCTAAGCAATTTTTGAAGAAATTTACCTATTTCGAATAAGTAATATTTCCACATTTATACCTATATAGTTGCAAAAGGCTTCGTGCCAGCTTTTACTCTCGGCTCGGGACAACAAGTTCGTATTAACTACGGCAACGCTGTTCAAACTCTCAAATACTTCACAATCTGCGGTCTTCAAGAGGGTTACAGTCCTTTCGCTGTGTACGTATTCACCTACTAATTAAATTCGATGGTCGCCTCAATCAAAACTCATATCCATATATTCCTCTTTTAGTAACATGAGTCATCCAGTTCCCATGTGGTATAGTAAAGTGGACGCTTCTCTCTTCAAGGACTTGAAACCTAATCATAGTCGACTGGAAACTAAAGTTTCTGGAGCATAGTAAGTATATTACTTGCATGCGACTGAAGTAGCTCTTCAATTTGTATACAACAAATATTTGTTAGTGCTTATTAACTGTAAGACAATTAAAATAAAATATAATTGACTATAATTATCTCAGTCCGCCAGTTATAAATATTCTGGCTAAGTCTCCAAGTCCAACTGGACTTCATCAAATGGAATACCTGAGATTGAGTTTGGGAATCCGGTGCAAACCACAGTTCACCACGCGGTAAGCTAGCATGACATTTAGCATGATAGCGCATGCTACTTATAAGCACATCCGTAGAGGCCTGAGTGTATGGATTCGTTGAGGAGCATTTTCGATTGGAATTTATTAAAAAAATGATTTTTTCCTCAGACCTCTTGCTGATCGAAGAGCACATTTGGATCACCTTCGAAAACAATTCGAACCAGAGGATTACCGTCATCATGGAATAGCCATGGGAGGAGCTAATATCGATCTCATGGCACAGGTTAGTTTTGATTTTGTACTGTTTTAAAAGAATTGTGTAGTAGAAGTTTCTAGACTTGTTGCTAATTTTCAGGACATAAGCGGTGCAGCGTTAGAAGTTCGTGACAGACGTGGTAAAAGAGCCCGTTTGGCGAATGTCTTCAAGAAAACACGTCCGAGAGAAGTCTCGCCGTCTGAAGTTGCTGGAAGTTTGCCTGGTATGTCTTGACAGGTTGACCATTTTTTCGTTTGACTTATCGATTACTTATTGATTAAGTAACTGACAAATAGGTGCCGGCGGGGTGAGTTTAGTGAGTGGAAGTGGCAGTACTGGACCCGGTGGAAAGAAGGGAGATGCTGCATCTTTCAGTCAGACTTCAGGAGGTCCACATGAAGGTTCCCCTGGGCCCGCATGTGAAGAATTTGAACTACTTCTGGTAAGATTTTAATTATTATTGCAAAGAATCTTTAATTTGTAATCTTTTAAAAGCATCTTAAATTTAGGAATATTATAATAGTTCAATTAGGTATGAAACGGACGAGGGATTCGAGAAGCAGGGAATGAAGTCAGAAATCAAGGGTCTTACTTTATATGAATTTTAGAGATAGTAAATTGTCCCTTTTCTATTCTGACTAAGACTTAATAGAAGAAAGAAAGCGAGTGTATTTCTGTTGATATGTTAGCGATGAAGTGCCGCTGAGTAAATTCCGAGTGTGAGCCGATTAAAATAGATGAATTTCTTCTTTTAGCCTGAGCAGTCAGCTTTGGACAACGCGATTGCGGATTTCATGGACGAATTCGCCTACACCGTTTTGATTCCTCCTGGGCAGAATCCCTGTCTAGTGAACGTGGGCTGGGTCGGAAGCTGCTTCAAGATCTCCAAACCAGCTTCAATCAGTGGAGGAAATCCTTTTCCTGTGGATCCTGATTTTAATGTTACACAGTTAGCCACTATTGGAGCTACACCGAATACTCCGACAAGCAAGCGTCCAGCAGGTGACACCACTAGTCTGAACAGTGAAATGAGCGAGTCGGAGAAAACTTCAAATACGGAATCATCAACTGTTGCTATGGAGAAGCTTCTCAACTTTGCAGAAGTCAGACAAGCCGCTGTATGCCTTCTCCATGATGATCTCACCCTGAAAGTAGGATTTGTTTAACCACATACTAATCTCAATCTATCATAATTATTGATATTTTTTAATAGTCTGCAGTTGCAGAACGATCATCCTTCCTAGTTAATGTTGGTGATCTGATCCAAAAGATTTCAACACCTGACGATATCGGTAAACGAGTTAGCCAGGGTCTAGCTGTCACTTGTTGGGTCGATACTGCATCTGGAACTCTCGGATTCCGCTTGAATGATCGAGATACCCTCATTAGATATCAAGTTGAACCATCGACACACCTCTTTGCTGCTGTGTTTGTTCGCCCAACGGCTCGAGATTGTGTTCAATTCGAGTTGGGTCGTAGATCGCGATATCATCTTCCTCTAACCGCCGGAATGCTACGTCCTCCTAGACGGGCCAATATGGCTATGCCTCATCGACTCAACGTTCAAGCTATTGAGGTTAGTTTGTATCCCATTATTCGAAACGAAAATATACTCTCTACTGATATGATTTTAGTAAAACTATATTATTATTCATAGCGAGTGCATTGGGCACCTGTTCCAGGTGAACAGGCAAAGATCCAAAGTATGAAAATGAGTGATCAAAGAGGCTGGAGCATGCTTTTGGAAAACAGTGCTCCACGTCTTGTTATCCAGCTACCAGAGGCCAATCGTTGCTTCTCAATTCTAGAACTTGAAGATATGCCCGATCTGCTTAAGTGAGTCCAATAGAATATACATCACCATCAAATTTTAGGGATCCTAATTTCTTTTCCTATTCTAGATTCCATACAAAAACTCTGGCTCTATATCGGGCGCTTTGTTGTCATGGAAACCACAACGTTGCTCAAAAATTAACGTTACATGTCGATCAGAACCAAATGCTTTTTATAATTCAGTCGAAATGTAAGTTGAGAAATCGTTTACAGTAATATCGAATGTTCCCCTTTCATTTGTATCATCCTAATTCCATGCCACAATCTCTAACTGATCGAGTGGCATGAAGCTGAGTATATAGCCTGATCTAGCGAATCGCCACACTTTGTCCACTGGGCTTGCAGATGTGTGTGCTTATGTGTTTTGTGGCTTACGACATAGCCGAGGTTGACTCAAAATCGACAGAAATTTATTGAAATAGGGCTGAGACGTTTTACCTTCAAACGACTTTATCAATTAATAGACTTCTTCATATGATTGTCCAGATATTGTTGGTGGGGTGCGCTCACATACTGAGAAAATGTTATGCGAGATGTGAATTGCTCATCTCAGGAAAAGACATTCACTTTGCGGTCTTGTGCTATATTCTTCTGCGCTCCACTAAATGAGAACTCACAAATGGTTGCTTGGCTTGAATAAAGTTATATTGAATGCTATGCCGCCATTATAATTTCATTTATTTCAATAGAAAAATACTTTATTTTACAGACATGGACGGGTCACTTCGTTCAGAGTTTGTGAATCTTCTTCTTGCAATGCATTTGGAAAGTCACATGAAATTGAAAGAGGTAACTGGACGGGAGTTCATTGTTCCCCTGGACAAAGACGAAATTGAATCCACAAAATCTCCATCCCATATTCTTAAAATTGTCTACGATTGGGATCCAGATCACATCCCGTCCGTGAAAGAGCACTGCAGCATTCGTCCTCGACTTATTACTGATCCACATCTTCTGATGTAAGTCGATTTAGCCTAAGCAAAACTCGCGATTTCATTTTTTAAATAAACATCGTTTATAAAGTTGTTGGCACGATTGTCTAACTTGACACAATCAAATATCAATCGAAAAATGAGAAAATTTATTGATGTTTTGCTGCTTTAATCGCACTTAAATGTCATTTTGCACCCACCTTTTCATTCTAGGCTAAAGCAATCCAGTTCAGAGAGAATAAAACTCATCTCAGCTTCGTAAGAGCTGCCGAATTGTGTTCTTTAACGTGCATGGCTTTTATCCCTCTTTCAAAGTTACTTCCTGCCAAACCGCCTCACTCACATACATACATCTTACGCTCAACTACCCTCTATCAAATTCTCCCGTTTATCGCTTAGAAATAGGCATAGTTTTAACCCCCTCTGTTATCTGCTATACGCGCGTTTTATTAAAATCTTCAATCGTTTAACCCTTATTAAGTAGAAAAATTGGTATTCTAAATGGGAATGACAGCATGCAAATTATGAAATAAATAATCCTCTTACCGAAAAAGTAGTAAGTAGATGTGCCTTGTTTTAATCATAGACCGGGTGCAGATGGAACAGGAGTGGGCAACTTTGCGATCCCCCCAGGCAATGCTGATAGCCAAATGGATGCTGCTTTGTCTGCAGCTTTGGCAGCTGCGGGTCCAGGAGGGTTACTCAAACTCTCTGATTGTCCGCCGTTCCCTCTGGCCTTGTTGAAACGACAGACTCTTGATGCGTTGATTGATATGGCCAATACGGGTGGACATGTGCGAGATCCTTTTGGAGGCACTTTCGAACACGCCTTGCTGTAGGTCTACTTTTGTATTTTAAAATATTGCCTTTAGTCATCATTATTGCAAAGAATATTAAATAGCAATATTACAGCCCTTCTATAATAGTACAAAGATTGTCTAATAACAACAGACTAAAGGCTGATCTCAGGATTAAGTTCTCTCAGAGTCATAACACGTTAAGATCTAGCTCAGTGAATCCCTACGGGAAATCTCCCGTACCAGGGCGAACTAGAAAAAGGCGGACAAAGAGTCATGAATAAGGCAAATTAATTAAGACACCATGATGTCTAGTATTTTCTGGCCTGTCATGGCTAAATCAGTAACGAAGAGCAACTATCTCTAAAACCGTAAATCCTCGCCTCAAACAAATTCGATCAAAAAGGATGAAGAGTGAAGCTGTACTTCAATTCTATTCCACTATCGATGGGATTACTGCTCTACAGCTCCAACAGCCAACACGAATTTCCAATTTATGATAGCTTTAAGTCTAATAAAATACAAGTCGTTGAAACTTAACATAATAGAATGTCATACTCAACGTCGATATCAGATTTCATGCGGGTTTCTTCAAACGATCTTTGCAAAATCAGCCATCTATTCTTCCGGGTTGAGGAGTGAAAAAGTAAAAATCCCGATTCCCGTGAACCGGATCTCCCTGTTCTTTTTGCCTTTTTTCCTTACAACTATAGGTAGGCATTCGCTTGTCCAAATAGTATAATCCAAACTATATAAGTAAATGGAGACATTATCTATCACCAGGATTCACACGCGATCCTGTCCGTTTATTTCTATAGACCACTTCTGCTGATTCTCAACCACCTTTTGGTGATGGGTTCTTTGAACGAAGCTGACTTAGCCACAGTCCTCGGATTACTGAGTCCCAAACTCTTCCCGAATACTCCAAGTTGGAGAGGTAAATTGCTTAAATTTCACACCCTGTTCAATTTCCTATTTAATTCATCCACATTTTGCTTTTAGTAACACCAATCAGTGGAAGTCTGCTCGACCTGCCCTTACCTGAGTCAGTGAAAGTGGAAGTTTGCAATCTTTTCCACCATCTCTGTGATCTACAACTCCGCCATCGAATTGAATCTATTGTCAAGTTCGCTAATACAGCTGTTAGCGAAATCCAAATGGTAGGTTATCTTATCTTTTGTAATAACAATGGAGCCCACAAAAAGTTAATTTATCAGTAATAGTGGAGCATTCCGTTATTTCATTCATCTCTCACATGCATTTATGATTACTGCATTGAATCTTATTAAAGTAGATTCTAAAGCTGAAGAAAGCAGAAGTGATTCAATCATGACAGACGGGTCTCACTGTAGATTCTGATCCACTTCATTTATGCTTCTTATCAGTTTTTACGACAACTGTAAGCTGAAATGAGGCTCTAGTATTATGTTTTTACATAGCTATCTATCAAGAAAGTTCTAACTTGAAACCTGACATTGGAATTGTAGTGGAAATACACTGAAATACACTGATTCATGATCCTTTTGACTGTTATCAAGATTGCTTAGATGCATTATTGAAACATTATTACTTTCAAGTAGTGGATTCAGACCGCATCGTATCATGTCGTATACATGGTACGCACACTTTCGGAATTGGAGTAATAAAAACCGAGGTCACCAATCTAGGAGTCACCGAATAGTAAACACTATTGAACCAGGACCAGATCGTAGAAACTAGAACTACAGTTAGCAGCTAACAACAATTCCAAAAAGTAGAACATAAAGAGTTTTGTAAGTCAGAATGTCTTGAATAAACCACGTTGAGGATTTGTGAGAGAAAGAGAGAGGAGATGTGAGGGAAGAAGAATAATTAACAATAAATTGTTAATTTAATCTTTCTTGGATAAAAATGAATCGTTTTATTCAGCACCTCCTAGGAAAAGTCGTTTATCCATTCGCTTGAGTGTGGGCTCCACCATGAATCTTTTCAGAAGTCTTCTTAAGCGTCCGAAGTAACGATCGGGCCGATGATTGCTCATAGTCTCCGGAGTTTTGGGATTCCAAAGCGGAGGGAGGTCACATATGTAAGAAAAATCTCCGTTGTGTCCGTTTTCAGCTCGGAAATTACCGAGAGTGAAGCAAAAGTACAACAACCTTCCTAATGTCCCATTGGGCGGTATATTTTGTTTGTCTGTTGATCAGGCAGACAGGATGTCAGTACTGATTGTTGCTTGGGCTTGGTAGACTCAGAGACAAGTCATTTTTCATAAATATTTAGGAAAACGGAGTTGATAAATGTGTTGGAAACGCCAGGAGACATTTGGCCTCAAAATGTTCGGAAAGAAACGTTATTTCTTCTAATAGGCTCTCAAACATTCTGTAACGACTTGAGTAATCCAGGGTCTGTTGGGAAACCGACGATTCTTGCTTCCGGTATTGTAAAATCATCAGAGATGGTATATAATGTGTGCTCACCCATTTTTTAGCCTGATTAACCTCATAAATGGCCACAAACCCCGCACTTTTCTTCAAGATTGGCTTTACCCCAACAACCCTGCGATTTAGCACATTTCGAAAAATTTGAAAATTTTATGAAAAATGAAACATGATTTGTTAATTTTATTTTTCTTGAATAAAAATTATTCATTTTTTGCCAGCAAATAATTCGACAATCTCTTTTCCTCAATAGGATCAAATGCAACGCTACTTGGCGATCAAATCAGCTAATCTGCCCTCAGCTGTTGCCGCTCCACGAACTCGTGAATTTCGATGTCCGCCCAACGTGCAAATCCGCAATCTTCTCTACATGCCTGGTCCAGGAGGTCCGTCGGGTCTTCTGGAAGAAGCTACGACGGGAACAGAAGCTGAAGCGCTTGCTGCACTTGAATTTAATGAAGTTCCTGAGGAGCTAGCGGCTGAAGGACACTCCAAAAATCCTTGTGCGGAAGATATTAAGGTGAGTCTATTTAATCAATCTATTAATTTTGTAAAGTATGGCCTCTTCTACATTGTTTTAAGGTTATAAGTGTCTAGCTTCTGTCACTGTAATTTATCTGTCCATTAGATATCGCTAGGATACAGTTGACTCAGACCCTGAGAGAGAGATGGTTGAAGTGTAGTTACTCTCCAGACGCTTCATTAACTCAATTAACATTATATATAAATTGATACTGGTCGTATTCTTGTAAATGATGTTTGGGATCAGAAAATTGCTGGAGTGATAACAGTTTACGCTCCTAATAACTGTCGAACAGTCAGTAGCGGCGTGCGCCCGTATATCGATATGGCTGTTGGGTGATTACGTAGGAATCGCTCATCCCTCGACTCAATCGGTTTCCTGTCATTTTTTATACAGTCTACCTTGAAAATAATATTCTTCGCTAAATGTAACCATATTTTAAATGAAACACATCTTAATTTTGATATCAATGACAGGTATCCTGTTTGAATCGCCTTAACCTTTGACCAATGAGTTGATTTTTTCCAGGACCTCATGCGTTTATTCCATCATCGCCTAATGAGTCATCTCGGAGTAGTAAAACCTGAAATTGAAGACACTTGGGACTACGAAGGTGCCATTAAGGTACTACAAGAAGCTGCTGCTGCTGGTCTGAAACAACTGGGTTCGAATCCTGGCACCAGTAATTCAAACACAGTCACTTCTTCAACGACTGGCATTTCAAGCTCTCAGTCCAATTATACATCAACTTCAACCATTACTGGAGATCAAACCACTAACAGCCCGAACTCAGAACAACCTCAATCTGAGTTGACGGAGCTGTTTAACATCCCAACGCTTTTGCTTCCTGAAGGTGTTGGTGATCCTGAATCAGGTGCTGCCGGACCCCCTTCAGCTGTTAAGGCCATCTGGAACCTTGTTTCTGGATCCAACGGGTCTGAAAAAGATGGAAATAATGGTGGAAGTGGAACCTCTGGACAGCTGGCTTTGGGTGGACCTGAGGGTTTTCATCAGCGCGGACGTGAGTGTTAATTAGGACGACATCTATTTATAAGTCATTCAGCAGCGTTACAGAATCATACCGTTTTCTTCTAGGGAAACTTCACCAATTAATCCTGGAGACGGTATCTGACTGGGCACGAAGCTCAATTATTGAGGACGTTGAATTAATCCGGCAGATGTTTTATCTTCTCTATCGTCAGTATGGAGCCCTTGATGAGGTTCGAATTGAAAAATATAGTCACCACAATCATTATTTCAGTAGTTCTGTTTTAACCTATCATTGCTTCTTTACAGCTTCGTCAAGGATTGACAAGAACCTATGCAATTGGAAATCGTTCCAAGGAGGATGTTTCAAGACTTTTGCGTTCTCTTGGACGAATTAGGTGTCTTCTTGGAGTTCAAGTTGGCGCAAATGAAGAAGTTCTTTTGAAGAATTGTCTCTGGTAGGTTCTTTGATGATGGTTTTGCCAATTTTCACCTTTTGTTGTGTGTCGAAATTACGGAGAAAAGCCCAAAAAATGACGAGATCCGGGTGTCAATGTACGCAATAATTTAATCGATGTGGTGCAAATATTTAATAAGCAATCAATAGTGTTTACACATGTTGGAGAATTTGAAAGGCGTACAGTGAACTTGGCGGTTGAGGCTATGATGTTGTTTCCAAAATAAGTTTCCGAAAATGTCTGCATTTAGAGTGGAAACAACACAAAATATATCCCTTATTGCACTCAGAATGGAGAGGAAGGTGACGTCCCTCTTTGGCAAGGACTGCTTTGTGAAAATTGCAGGCAGAAAGGGAATAAAATTTCTTATGCTTAAACCAAGAATCAATTTAAATTCAAGCGGTGTACAAACAATTTAGTATGACGATGAAAGTGAGTTATCGAGCTTGTTAAGAAATGCTAGACGAATGTCAGAAATATTTTATGCACAATTTACTAACTTTTCTGTTAATTAGGGACATAATGAATAACAATGTCTTCTTCCAACATCCCGACCTGATTCGAGTGTTGGCTGTTCACGAGACAGTTATGCAATTGATGGTACACACACTTTCCAAAGCCTCCCTCGACTCACCTTCACTGGCCGCCGCAACTGCTGCCACCACTGTAACTGCGGTAAATTCAACCACTTCGGCTCTCCAGCATCAGCGCTCTGTCTCACCGAATGCGGAGGATACTCTGAGACACAGACAAGGCTCTACCACCGGCGCAATTTTGCCTGCAGTCGTAGAGGAAGGAGAAGAAGCGACACTAAACGGTATAATAATATATTAATATTATTCATAAAATAGCCCAAACCTTAAAAAAATTTTGTTGAAGTTCAACCAAAACTGCCTGGTAAGGAATGAAACGTGGATGGGTCCAAAATAAGTAGTTAATGGGGTCAAGGCTCCAGGCGTCTTTTTTTATTTGAAATCTAAGTGCATTGGGTTGTCCACTTTCTCAGAAGGGTTAACTAAAGGTGAAAATAAATAAATTGAACCATATGATTAAGCAGAGTGATTACTATACCCCTATACTCAAGATGAGTGCTAAAATCTCTTTCCTTCATACGAAGTCGGACTTAGAAGAGCTCCCTTAAATAAATAAAAAAGTTAATACAATAGTTATATCAATAATATTTACTTTGGCTTTTGTAGGCTCGAATATGGGACGAAATGTGATAGTGGGACCGACGGAAATGGTTGTTCAGTGTTGCCGTTTCCTCTGCTACTTCTGCCGAACATCTTGGCAGAATCAGAAGGCCATGTTTGACCACTTGAGCTACATGCTTGAGAATTCTTCCATGCTTCTGGGTAAGTGACTAAAGTGGGAGGTCAATACGTATCTAGTCCTGCTTATCTTGATAATGCATGAATTCTCCTTAGCCTAGTAACTGTCATTTCAAGTGCATTCGACGTTTCCTGTGAAAAAATTTGTCCAATACCTCTCTAATCTTTACTTAAATTAAATTTAATGTCACAACAAATTCCTCCAGTATCTGTATAATTATTCATTAGTTTTCACCATAGAGAACTTTTTTAAAAGATCGATTTCGACATATTCATTTAAAAGGCTTTGTTCCAGTTTGTTTGATAGTTCTCACCTAAGACTGTCTTTAAAATACAACTACATTCACTCCATTCTTTAGGATTCATATCAAGTTAAATCTTAATTAGTTTAATCTAATGAGCGTGGTAGAAGAGGAGTTAAATGGACTCACAATCTCTCCTTATGAGTAACAGACATCACGTGACTCGGTTGATTGGCCCCAGAGCTTTCCTTGTTAGTTTGCATGCCATGGATGGTAGATTAGACCTTGCCAATTAACGGCTTCACATCGTGGCTTTACAATATCAGTTAAAAGGATCACTGAGGATGTGGGACTAATTTCGTGTTGCCTTCATCACTCATTGAAATATCTCACTAGATTTTTGGAAGAATAGGGCCAGGTGAGATATCAAGTGGTATTTTCTCGGACATTTTGCATTGAGATGGTGACTTTAACTTGGTGAGAATTGTCTTAAGAAGGCTCTGATTGCTTCAAATCCTGTATTTAACTCTTCTAACTCGACACAGCCCTCCTAACAGATATCTACAGTTCAAAACCAAAAAGGTAATGTGAAAGAAAAAAACAATGGTCTTTTGTCATATGAAGAAAATTCAGACAATATTGACTCATCGTATGCCTTGTGTTTAAGTGGTGGAGGGAAGATAGTATTTGCGTTTCAAGATAAAACAAAGTTAATGCATCAACGATAAAGAACAAGCAGGGCAAGTGGGGAAATGGTGAAAAGGTGGTAAGCAGGGTGCTAACCTTCTTATTTTACCTTCTCTGAAATTGATGCTCGAGCCTCGTCTATGAATGGCTGTTGATCAATGTTTGTATTCCAGCTCGTCCAAGCTTGCGAGGTATCTGTCCACTGGACGTCGCCTACTCCTCCCTAATGGACAACAACGAATTAGCCCTTGCTTTGCGCGAAAAGCAGCTAGAAAAAGTGGCAGTCTACCTCTCCAGATGTGGTGTCCAATCCAACGCAGAGTTACTCACCAAAGGATACCCGGATATTGGTTGGGATCCTGTGGAAGGTGAACGTTTCCTAGACTTCCTTCGATTCACAGTCTGGGTCAATGGTTAGTTTAATTACCCTGCCTCCTGTAATTATAAGAACACCGATTTTCAAATGCATATTTCTTTCCAGGTGAGAGTGTGGAAGAGAATGCTAATCTGGTTGTTCGTCTGTTAATCCGTCGTCCAGAGTGTTTAGGCCCAGCTTTGCGAGGTGGAACTAAGACTCATTCTTCTCGCCGTCAGCGTCTGAATTCACAGACAGTAGGCCAATCAGGGTCTGGTGGTGCCGCGGGAAATGCACAAGAAGGGTTGGACCAACTCTCTCCTCCTGGAAGTCCTGAGATAGCAGGTGATTCTGGTGCTGGTGTGAATAGTGCTGGAAGTACTACTGGAGGGGTTGCTGATGATGCTCATTCGACCACAGCGTCCCAGGCTAATGTATCATCTTCTTCAGCCGGTGGTGGTTTACTAAAAGGTAGAGTTTACAAATAAAAACAAATATAATGATTATTTTCTAGTGATTGTGCTCTGGAAAAAAAGTTAGTTTTCGATGCTGACTAATGAGAATTGAGTTATATATATTCTATCTAATCATGTTAGAGTATCAGAACAGAGGAGTCATATAAGATATTAAACAGGAAGTGATGAAGTTAGGACATCACAAGTACTTATTTCGCTTGAATTCGAGAGCATTGAGCTATCCATATTCTCATAAAGGAAGAGCTTAATTTGTGAAGTCGTAAATTTCAATCTTCATCATTTGACTCTCTGATTCATGGTTGAGACTATTTCTACTATTTGCAGAGCTCGTTGACCCGATTGGTTGGTCATGCCACCCCCGATTTATTTGTGTAACTTTACATCCAAGAGCAAGTAGACGAGTTGAGTGCAATCATTAGTTTTTCAATCGTCTCTTCAGTCAGCCTCCTGTGTTACTCAAATGTGTTTGCGCTTATAACAGTACCACACTGAGGCGACGGCGGGATTTTGATACAAACATAAAGAACTTGTAAAATTATCGATCAACTTGAGTTATAAAATGGGCTTATATTTTGTCATGCTTTC
Organism: Hymenolepis diminuta; assembly: GCA_900708905.1. Taxonomy (NCBI): domain Eukaryota; kingdom Metazoa; phylum Platyhelminthes; class Cestoda; order Cyclophyllidea; family Hymenolepididae; genus Hymenolepis; species Hymenolepis diminuta. The sequence goes on from CAADRB010000003.1 coordinate 4,485,639, forward strand.
TTATTTCTTTGGTTTCTGTGTCTTAGAAATAGTATCGCTACGTTGTGTCCTGTTTCAGAGAGCAAATTACCTGAATGCTTGTGACAGTTTCTAAATTTCACAGTGATATAACGCATAACTGACTTCTAGAACCTTCAATAAATATAAGATTCCCTTGACAATTAATTCAATTCATACATTGTAGAAGGTTTTCGATAGAGTAATCTATCTAAATTCTTTGGTACTCACCAAAAAATAATGTACACAGAGATGCAATTGAATATCGGTATTGAAGGATGAAAAATATGGCCTTAATAGACGAAATTTTGTGCGGATAGTACCATTCACAGAGAGAACGGAGTATTGCAGGATGCAAAGCCAAATGTTTGAAGAATGCAGCAATCCAATAGAGAGAAGGACTATCGGAAAATGTCACTACGTTCATTGTAGCCCTGAAGTTTTGACTAGTCCATTTCATGTCATATTAACAGCGAATAAACTCCGTCGGTATGTAGAATGTGGATATATGATATAGACTTTAAATACCTTAATTACCAATGTATAGCCATGGCATTTTTAATGCTGGTATCGGTAAGTCTTAGGCAATGTTAAATACATAATAATCCACTTTCTTTTTTTGGGAAACAGGTATCAAGGAAGGAATCATTATGTCTGCACAGATCAAACTCGTCAAAATGGCCATAGACGCTGAGGCCCAGGGCTTGAATCCGGAAAATGAAGATATGGGATGGCGAACTGTACTTATGGATTATGAAGACTGCAATCTATTCGCACCATTGCCTTACAACTTCAGCAATCTTCCAGTGTGTTCTTCATGTTAAAAGAAATACTATTTATCACCAATTGATATATAATTTTCGTTTTCGGTATTTCAGCCTGAAGAAGACGAAGACTACGTTGATCTGGGTGCAGCTATCCTCACCTTCTACTCGGTTCTTGTAGATCTCCTTGGTCGTTGTGCTCCTGAGCTAGATACTTCAAAGAGCGAATCCGTAAGAGGTCGAGCTATTCTTCAGTCACTTGTTTCAATGCAAGATCTAGAAGGTGTTCTCTCGCTGAGATTCATTCTCCCACCTCCAAAACTTGAGATGCAGGTATGTTTTCCCCTTCTAGATTTATGCTGAAAATTCTGATAATTTGCGTTTGTTTTCGAATTTCAGCTGAATGCTGAAGGGCTCGAACAATGGGTTGATAAGTCTCCAATGCCCCCAGGTTTACTCCCTGAACACAAAGCAGCTGTCGTTCTCTTCATGGAACGAGTATATGGTCTCTCTGATCCTGACACATTCGTCCGTCTCCTTGAAAACGCCTTCCTACCCGACATGCGTGCTGTCACACTGCTTGATTCTGTAAGTTGTATTTTGGGAGTTTTAAATTTCACCCGTGCTCAGTTCTCAAATGATGACTTTTGATTCAGGCTCAGCGCGGTGTTACAGCTAGTGACATGACCTTGGCACTAAATCGATACATTTGCGGGTCAGTGTTACCTCTTCTCACCCGCTACGCTCACTTCCTTGCTGTCAACGAGGTGACAGCTGGTCTGCTTGAGTCCACACTCCACACTGCTTATCGTCTAGCCACTTGTCGATCGATTACTAACAATCAACGTGACGTCGTCAGTGACTTCCTTGTCGCTCTGGTTGAACACATCCAACCCTTCTCCATGACAAGTTTGATCAGGAAAATCGCCAAGAATATGCGAACTGTTGGCCGTGAGGTATCTGCCACATCGTTGTTTTTTCTATTAAAATTCAATTCTATACTCAGTGAATATGCTGAACCCTAACTTGGATTTGTGAGGGTGTGCAGTTTGTAGAATTAAGTACTTATTATTAGACGATTGTTACTTAATCAAATCGAACTAATTTCTGCCTACTCTATATTCTCTCTTTGTAGTCTGTTGTATCTCTTCGTGTCCTAACAACATTCTACCAACGATTTGGAGCGTACTACAGCTCCGAAGGTTGGACTGCTGAATACGCCAGCAGTGGACCTGATACTTCAGGTGTCGCTGGAGGGGTTGCAAGCACTGGATCCGCTTCAAAGCCAACCAGTGGTCAGAGTGCATCAGCGAGTGGCGCCGCAAGAGACCTCAGTGATACCACCTTTGTACGTCCAACAGCTGCTGGAACAACAGCCACTGCTACAGAAGAGGAAAGAAATCTCACGGCTGAACTCTTCAGTCTAATTTTCAATAATCTCTCTGGCAGGAGATATGATGCTGAGCTCTATGTCTATGCACTGCCCTGCCTGACGGCTATTGGATGTGCTTTGCCGCCGGATTATTGTTCCTCACATTGGGATGCTCAGTCGAGAATAGGAGAGTATGACCTAATTGGAGCTGATGGTTTGTGCCTAATTTATAAATATTTGAAGAGGCGTAGAATTACTGAAATCAAAAAAGTAAAATTAGACGCTAGAAAAATGCCCTAGAATGCGGACATATTGCGATGTAGAACTCTGAAGCGTTGAGGGGGATAACTTAGAGCTCCCTAAGATATTTTTAAGAAATTATTGTCATCAATCTAATCTGAAAGAAGTTATAAAAGGAGATCATTTGTGTAAAACCCAAGATGTGGAAAACTGCACGCCTTAGAGAGATTTACAGATTCACAAGAAATGAACAACGAGAAATGCTTCCTATTGGTTGGCACGGCTAAGTCATAAGTCCTCACAGAGATGATCGATTTTTCAAAAGTAGCTTGTTCAATAAGAAAGTGGTGTCCGCTTACCCCAATCTATCTATCCGTTTCCAGAGTTTGAAATAAAGCAAAGCTGCACTGTTTGAAGTATCCGGATGTACCAAAACTCGTTTTTCTCCATTAAGTTTGGCTTGTCATTATTTTAGCCAAAATTCAGAGTCATAAGTTCTTCATGGCTCTAAAATATATTTACATACAATTCTAGGCGCATTGATCGTTAATAACTGAGCTTCCTCACTCGACTGCCAAAACTATGTAGGTAAGCACAAAGAGCATTGCAATGGTAACAGAGCTTGTGAGTTGCCTCTGTGGCTTAAATTTAAATTTAGAAACCTGAGGATGCTAGCATTTGAATGTATAATGACGCAGTTTATTTGGCTAATCGGTTCGATTCGGTGCTATCTAATCTCAAATTCGCCACGATGTTATCAAACAGTCAGTGCCTTAGTTCCTGTAATTACCTCTAAAGAACGGCTATTATTATCAAAGTTAGAGGGAAAAAAACTATCTGCACAAGTATCTCGGTTCAAATGCGAAGTTATCATTATTAGTCTCAATGGTGGTTGGTTGGTTGTCGGTTGGCGTATAATTATATTGCTTCAACTCAGGAAAAGGTGTCACTAAATTTGAATTTGGTAACATGAATTTTGTACAACACGAATCAAGGGATCAAAAGAAGTAAGATTCTTTGAAGCCTTGGCGTTGCTCTCAGCATCTTTTTCATCTCCACTTTATCATTTTTTGGACTTGCCGTTAACCGATTTCAGTTGCTTCCCACCACTAAAAATTGAATTCTTTTTGTACCTCTGTGGTTAATAATAATAGACAAACTCGACTCCAATTCTCCTTTTAGCTTCCGTGCACCCAGGTGGCCCTGACAGTGCAGTAGACCTTCGTGGATCCAATAAACAGCACGAGAGCTTCCGACCAATGCCCTTGGTTACGTCTACTGTATGTTTTCAAGCCCCATTCCTCTCTTCCTTTTAACCTGGTAGTTGCAGTTCTAGCCTAGAATTGATTTTTCGATTTTAGATTAAACTCCCAGCTGCACTGAGTATTCTGGTAGATCAGTTCGCCAAACATTGTCACGATACCTGGGCACAAGAGTTGGTTGATCAAGGATACGTCTATGGATTGACTCTGGATGAAACTCGACGCACACACCCTAACATCCGACCTTATCATTCACTCTCCCAAAGAGTACGCTTTAGATTATATTTCCATTTACCAATGGTCTTTTACTCGTATTAGTAAACCTATTCTTTCGTTTTGCAGGATCAAATGCGGTACATTCAACCAGTAACTGAGACACTCCGAGCAATGTTAGCTCTGGGATGGACAATCGATCCGTCTGGAGTCTGTCACGAAGACGACGGTACTGGCCTTGGATATCATCGGAGACAATTCGGTCACAATGTAAAGTTTTTATCTACCTAAATACTTCTCAGTATTTTTCATCTTTTCACCTGACCCTTTTCGAATATTAGCAAGCAGAAGGTCCTCAAACCTACATTCCAGCTCCAAAAGATCTTCACGGTGTCAATGTCACTAGAGAACTTATCGATTTGGCTGAGAGATTGGCTGATAACGCTCATCAAATTTGGGCCAAGCAGAAAATGGAGGAGTTGGAAGAAATTGGTGAGTTTCTACTTGAGTAATTTCTAAGTTGGTCCTATAATTCATCCAATAATTCCACTCATTTTTTACCTTTTCAGGTGGTGGAGTTCACCAGCTTCTCGTTCCATATGATATTCTTACTGATCGTGAACGAAAACGTTATCGCAGATTAACTCATGAATTGATTCGTTATCTCCAGTATTGGGGCTATCGTCTCTCCTGCAAACCGACCAATCAACAACAAGATAACACCGCGATACCAGGAACTACCGCGACACCCAATGCTGTGTCAGCCAATATGGCTAAACAAATTGCCGGTGAAAGGGGTGAAGGTGCGTACGTGTATGCATTCTTGATTAGCTGAGACAGTCAGACTAATTAAATTGCCCTATTCTGCTCTTCTGTTCAGCTGCCGGCCTTTTTGGGATATTTATGCTTTCAAACTGTTCCTTTTAGGTCATCCTTCGAGCCGATTTGCCTATGGACTATTGTCAAAGCTTCTTGACTATGTTGAAGGTGCCATGTCAACAGTTCGAGAGGATAAACCGAGTCGAATGTTTAGTCGTTATCAAAACCTCACACAGACCAGTGAGGATATGAAATTACTTGTGAAGGTTGTACTGCCACTTCTCGAGCGATATTTCTACACTCGAAAGTCCTATTTCATCGACCCTTATTCAGGAGCTTCAATAGAAGAAAAGAAGATGGCCACCATGTAAGCATATGACTTGTCTATTGTGGCTACCACAGAAGTTCAACCTTGTAGGTATCAGTATCCATGTTCGACCCAACCGCTTGAGGTAATTTAGAAAAATTATCTCTGTAGATCAAGTGCTAAGTAGAAATTTGGCGTCTGTTAAGAATCAAACAAACTGTTGCCCTAAATCGAAGACTATCCTGGATAGTTGTAATTCGTGAATAGCATTGACCACTTCACAGATTCTTATCCTCGAATGACCTCAAAATGTGGACACAACAGTCTGTATCTTTTTCTCCAATAGGCTCTTAAATGTTTTCGATTTATTGACTTGTATAACTGATTAATGACTAAATATTTAAATTTAAAATTTTTGTTATCTCAATTCTGCTATCCTGAAACTGTAAACTTCGGAATTTCGTGCAAGATCATTTGCATTCTCAACCATTGGAAGGGAAAAATGAATTTAAGTGGAAGGACCGGTCCTTCTTGATTATAAATTACCTGTCAATAAGCGCTGAACATCGTAGATAAGCGTTTGCCATAATCCAGTGAACGGATCATGTACCGTCCATTTAGTAAATATTGTACTACCTGAGTGCGAAAATCAATTGGAGTAAGACCCTTTGATACCTTGACGTTGCTGTACGTACCTTTTTGATCCCCTCTCCTTTATCATTGCTAGACTTACTGTTATTCGATGCCAGTTGCATCCTACAATTAAGAATTGTAATTTTTTGTGTTTCTGTGGATAAAAATGGTAATAGTAGTCAACTTCTAAAATTTGCTATTGTAGTCAACATTTCAAATTTGTCAATATGAATGATAGAGACAAAAATTTCCCTGAAGTATACTCGTTTGCTCATGTAACATAACACCGTAAATGTTGTCTTTTGCTCATGGACACAATGTCTAATAGTTTTAGCTTCTGACTACAGTGATGGGCTTTGAGATCACTTGCTACCGATCTAAAATGGAGAATCGAGGTAGGTAACCTGGCTGAAGGCTAGTAAATTAACAGCAACCATCCCTCAGTCGAACAAGAATTGCCAGTTTTCTTTACATGCTTCAGTTGTGCGGTGAGTACACCAAATTACTTGCGAACGGGAGGATTGCCGATCGAATGGATGCGAAGCCAATTATGACTATGCTTTATAGAAGGCGTGATGGAAAGAGAAGTGTGCAAAATGAATAACGAAGAAGAAATTTGGCTGGAGCAATCCAAAGTGTGGAAATTGATGAAGGTAGAATAACTCACACGGCTGAATAAAGTGATCAAAGTTTAGATTATGTAGGCGCTGAACGAGTCCAAGTCGATCGATTTTGGAATGCTAAGTTCGCACAGAATGAACGTAGTCTACTAATATAGGAAATTTAAAATTCTAGAACTTCGAGGTATAGGAACTTTTGTAGTTTTGAGCATCAGCTGACTTTTCCATGCTCTTCATCTTCAGTATTACCTCGAAACTGGGCTTGCCTGCGATGACTGATTTCGCTTGAAATTTAGTCGGAACTTTTACAGGATTCTGCTTATCAACAGTGCGTATCTGTGTATGAAATTTCTGTCCATGTTTAATAAATGACTGATTTTTCCTTCTAGGCTTTTCACCAAACTCTTCACTCTGCTGCGTCTAAAGACAAGGTGTTTCGGTGCCGACGTAAATGTCACCGTCTCTTGCTTAAAATGTCTCATCGAATGTCTCGACATCAAAGCCATTGTGAAGATCAGCTATGCAGAGGACTTTGTTCGAGTTCGTCTTATGCCGTTCTTTGCTTTCTGTGCCGATGACCTGAATCTGTTGATCAGAAATCTCAACTCAGGTCGTTACTCTCACACCAAGGCAAGATTCTCTCATTTCTTGAACTCACATTGCTATTTAAGTGTGAATAGTGGTATATTCTAATTGTCTTCCTTTAGGGTACAATTCGACGTGGAGCCTGCAGTATTGACTATGTTCACATGATCCTCCTTCCAACTTTGAAGACAATGTTTGAACACATAAGCAAGACTGGTGTTGGTGAGGATTTGCTTCTTGGTCATCTGCAGGTCACAAGCTATCGGATCCTGAATGCCCTCTACGTGCTTGGAACAACTAGTCGAAAACACGCTAACCGACATGAATTAATGGAAGAGTTGAATAGGTTTGTGGTTTAATACAGGCATCTAGAAAATTCTTGCGGCTTACATTGAACTCGTTTTGTACGATTTATCTAATGTAACTGAGTTCTTGAGGTTTTTCAAATTTTAATGCTCCCATTATGAAGTTTATTATGGAGTTTATATCAATAGGATTAATTTTTTAATAGACACCGACCAATGCTGGGGGAGTGTTTGGCTGCTCTGACAACTTGCTTCCCGGTCGCTTTCTTGGAACCTGAATTGAGCGCCCACAATCCTAGATCAATTGCCTACAATACGGAGGAAGCGGACTATTCTTTCGAAGCTCGAGGTAGAATTACTGATTTTTATCTTATTACGCATGGCTCAACTGGAGTAACATATTACAAGTTTAAATTGAGTTCTCCGTACTCCGTTTACTCACTAATTATAAACAGTAGTTATCACGTGACAACTTTGATTTGAAATTTTGATACAGCAAATTTGGTGCATGGCCATTTTTAACCCTTCATTTAAGTCGATTGATCCTAGTTTTCCATATATGTCGAAATTTGACTGGTCTTTCCCTGACTTACCTCTCTACACACATATTTTAAGCTCATTGGGCACTGGACCATCGCTTCTTTCGCTCTCTCCCTATTTGTTGTCGTTTGAAATATACCAGAAGCGGCTTGAAGTATTTGGGAGTTTTCTTGCTAAACCTCACTGGTAGTAGCATAACAGTCACAGAGATCCCCCAGAATTTGTAAAATATCGGAGAATTAAATTATTTATAAGAATGATTTGAATAGTTCTTAGCGGGCCACCAGATTGTTGAGGCTCACCAGTTTGTAGGTGAAATTGCCAACAGTAAATGAAAGAAAAGGAACGCCGAGGAATGCGTAGGCCAGTTTATACTGAAGTAAGCTCAGTACAGAGTCTCAAGGAAAAATAGGGAACTGGAGGATTGAACAACGAGAGATGCGCCTGGCGAGCTAGGGTCCACCCTGTGCCTGCGTGTGTAATGTGGGCTATTTATAATCTACACTTTGGGTGAGGACACGCATAAGGATATGGTAGTATGCGCGCCTTAATTGGTCGGGACGACTGTAGGAAAAGGAAGGGCCGGTGCAGACAGGATTGGTTAATAGCAAGGCCGACTATGCGGTGTCTGCTACTATTGTCCGAGGTATGTTTACCTTTTCCGATCGATGAGACATAGACCAGCTGAGTACACACGATGTTTGTTTAAGGAGTGTTTGGGTCAGGAATGGTTAAAGGTTTACAGAGGCTACTATAAAGACAAGATAATCAAATTTAGTGATGATTAGGAATGCTGTAAGATAAAATATTTCAGAGAAGAGGGATTCATCCTTCAAGTTTAACACATAGGGATAAAATAACGTTACTGTCAAAATCTATATATGTAAAGTGAGATTGCTTCATGTCATACATGGAATAGAATGTAGTCATTGTGTAGCGCCGCGGATTGATGACAGGAGTCGACAAATGGTCATGCAGAATATAGATAATCATGTGATGGGTGAATCACTCGGTAGGGTTGAAATCACCATATCATCTCACGGAGGAAAATAGAAGATGACACACCATATGAATGCTCACACCACATTCTGTTTGTCTTGATTGAAAAGCTATGTTAGCTATATTGCCTTATCTACATAAGTAGGCTTATAGCAAAGTGCTTACTATTTTAACACTGTTATCTGTTTTAGATCTGCTTCAAAAGATCGGTAAGACTCTACCCTTTCTGCACGAAATCATCGATGACATCGTACGTCTCGCTGAATCAGGATCAAACTGTGTTGATGAGCCCCATCTAATCGAAGTCACCCTTCCCATGCTATGCTCCTACCTTCCAGTCTGGTGGCGAAAGAATCTAGCCCAAAGGCGCTACGCTCGTCGTCATCCAGGCTCCAAAGCAGCTTCCTTCTTTCCAGACAATGAAGAATTCCTCGCCGCCTTGGATGTCATGGAGGGAGAAGAACCCGAAGCAGTTGCTGGAACAGGAGGAGCAGATGGAGAAGGTGGCGAGGGAGGAGGTGAAAATGATGACGATGACGAGGAGAAGGGATGGGGAGCAACCACGGGTCCCATCACTACTGTAACTGCAGATCTGATGAATAGGGTCCTGGGCTCGGTGTTGCAGCTCATTCAGAATAATATTGACAATAGTAATGCCCCTTGGATGACGAGAATTGCAAGTAAATGGCCCCTTTTTCGTTATTACTAATCTCTTTTGTTAATATACCATGTTGCTTCACTGCTAAGAGGTAATGAAGCCAAGAAGAAAGCCAATACGTAGATCTGTGTAAATATATACCTTATTGGTCTTGCCCACAATCAAGAATATACTTTGTTTAAATAAGTAAAATTCAGAAAATAATTTTGTTTATTTAAAGGACCAACTTCATCCTGTTAACCTTGATTTCCACAGTATTAAGCTGTTAACTTTAGAGCCCGAGATGGCTAAAACCCTACTAACACTGCTGCTTAATCACATTGTTTGTATTTACAGCTCGAACGCAACCAATTGTTGGGAATGCAACCGTCGACATGCTTGGAAAATACTTTCTACCAGTCTCAGAACGTCTCCTGGAACAGGCATTCACAGTACAAAACATGGAAAGACGGTTGGGTAAGTAAATTATATCCTTTCCTTTTATGGCTTTTGCACGTAATATTTGACACTGAACATGCACACTTCAAGGCGGCTGAGATCGGTTTATATGCAGATATAATTTTTTTCTATAATTAATTTTTTACTTTATTCTCAGGTAACGAAAGCGATAAAGAGAGTGAACTAACAGCCGCGTGTGAGTTGCTAGTACGAAATATGTTTGCTCTCTACCCTCTTCTCATCACGTTCGTTGATCGATATCGCACGGAATGGCTGAAACAGCCAACCATGGAAACCGACCGTTTGTTCAATGCAGTTGCCAATCTTTTCCTTATTTGGAATGGATCTCCGGTGAGTTAAAGGTGTTTATTTGCCTAAAATGATTAAGTGACACCAATTTTTATTGTAATTTGTATTATAACAGAACTTCAAGCGCGAGGAAGAAACTTTTGTAGGTATCCACGAATTAGATACGCTGGCCCTAATTATGCCAAGTTCTGAGCGCTCTACGGTTTCTGCTGATGTGGGTCCCAGGTCTCAGGCTACAAAATCTGGTAAGAATTGGCATTTTGTGGAAGGAAGTTTATGGAAGCATGGATAAACGCTCGTTTTTTTTCTATTTTAGGCAAAGGGCAAAAGAAGGGGTTCACAAGCTTGATGGTTGCTTCGATTAAGCGTCTTCTTCCGATAGGTAGGTGGTTAATTAAAAAATGTAATTTATTACTAATTTGTAGGATTAAAAATGTACTAATTTGTAAAATTACTTTAAGGTCTCTGTGTTCTTGGTGGAAGACAACAGGAATTAGTCCAGCGCGCCAAACGAATGTTCTTAAAGGTATGCCGTTCTTTCTGTAACGCATCGGCTAATTTTATTTTATTCCTCTCAACATTTGTTGCATTAATTTCGTCGATATGTCAATTATGGGTTCTTTGTTTAGCCTCATAAGAGAAAGGATGACATTAATTCTGTGTTAAGTGAAACAGCTCGGCAGGTAACGTGAATTAGATGACATCCAGCTCTATAGGATCTGCATGTATTATAATGATTCTAGTGATTAAATGCGATCGCTTTCAAGTAGATTTTGCTCCTTATTTGCCATCATCTACGAGCTGTTGTTTATATATTTTTAGCACGAAGTAGAAGCAGATATTGCCGATTATCTGCGCTACGCTTTGGACAAAGATGACGACGTAGGTGTAACTTTTTCTCATCTTACTCATCTTGATGTATATTACCACAATTTTTGATGCATCTTATTTTAAAAATGTATTGATCTTTCTTAAATAGTAATATTGATCGATTTTTTTCTATGTAAGTTTAAATGACCCTGTTTTAAATAGTAGATATCTCGGAGGAGGCTTTCTAACCATCTCCAAATCATTCTTGCACTGTGATGGATTTGATATACTTGTTAAAATGTAATTTATAAAAGTGCTTACTATGAGCCTTTGGGCAATATTTGAATTGTCTCTGACCCTTCGATCAAAAAGGACAGCGAATAAATCGAGTTCCAGATTTTCCCAAATAGATTTTCGCGAATTTCAGGTGGAAATCGTGTCGAAGATTAGTGATTGTCCTATCTTATAACCTGTTCAATTAAATTTTTGACAAGAGTGTTCTAATTTTCGATAATCCACTATAGAGATTGATCTTATATTCAGCCATAGTAGAACGTACTATTAGGTACATAGATACTATCCTTTCAAATTGTATTTTCTTTTAGTTAAATGGAAAGATTAATTCATTTGTCTCGTATTTAGTCAGAAACCAAAGTCTATCGCTGGCAAAAGTTGCTTTACCAGAAAATTGATAGAACTATCGCTTTGACTGGCTGTCATGAAGCTCTTGGCATTCCTACAAAAGAGGAGGTAATCAATCGAGTAATGACTTTAGCCAAGGTCATGCATGCTCTCTACCTTGTCGGAGTAAGTTGGTTGCCCGTACATTAATTGCTTTTTTGATTGTCTCGATTTAAAAGTAATAATTTATATCTTTATAGCATGTTGCACCAACGACTCTCAATCGAGGTGCATGGAAAAAACTTGTATCAACTCAACGCAAGCGAGCCGTAATGGCCTGTTTCCGAATGCAACCCTTCTACGCGCTCCCAAGACATCGGGCAATAAATTTCTTCCTCATGGCTTACCATGATGGGTGGTTGAGTTATGAACAGTCCTTGGGAGTGCAGTTGATTGAAGAAATCACAGGCGCTCCCTTCGAAGAAAATGCTGTATTGAATGCTTCGAATGCGGCTTCTGTTGCACCAATTGCTGGAATGCTACCTGCAAGTCCCTCTGACAACGCCATAGGAGCATTGCCTGATAGTTCTGGTGGTCAAGGAGATTCAAGCAGCGGTAATGCTAGTGGAGAAACTGAAGCGGCATCAAATGTTGCTAGAACTATTATTGAAGCTTCAATATACTCTGAATCATCCGATGAGGGTAATTGAACACCTAAACGTTTAAATATACATTTAATGCTATAGTATGATACGATTATATTACTATATTATAATCCACGGCAAGGCAAAATCTTTTACTATTTGTAACTGTCGAAAAGTGACTGAAGTTATCTAACAGTTTGTTCAGTAAATGAAAGGAGGGTGGGGATCGTAAAGTGGCTGAGAGTTGAGGCAAGGTATCAAATAGCCCTATCTTAATTTGATTCTTAAATTCGGGTAGTAAAGAATAAATTACTTAAGGGGTTTTTTACGTTCCGAAATTCATTTTTTGATTTGTTCTCTGTAGTTCTGAGCAAATTTTTGTTCAAGATATTGAGCTCTAATTAACTGTTTGTTTAAATATGATGATCGATTTCGTCAGTGGAATTGCAATTTTTCTTCAAGAAGTTGAAAAAGTAGGATGTTCTTACATGATACTAAGCAGCTTACATAATCTTAACATAATATCTTTACATTATGAGTATTCAGATACAATACAATAGAACAATTATTTGCTTGAAATCGCTGGAATTCAAAGTGAACGCCTAAACTTACCCAAGCTTTCAAACTCCGAGGATGTAGTTTCTAATACCAAGAAGCAGTTGGTGAGGACGTTGGCTTTAAAGAATTCAGTTGAATCAAAATTAATTGAATTGAACTCGGAAGCCTCCCAAAAATACTCCGTTTCTGTTGTCAATAAGCTTAAAGCTCTCTTAAACACTTAATGAAAGTTCATCATACTGTGGCGTTTACCTGCAGAGGCCTCCAGTCACTTAGCAGTCACTATTCCTGCACCTTAGCGTTGTTTGTATATAAGAACCAGGCTCGTGGACAGAGACTCATAAGGAGCTCTGTTCACTTAAAAATTCTTACTAGTTCATCTCATACGGAGCTCTTTTCACACATATGAAATAGAATTCTTGCTATCTCATCGATACGGAGCAATAAACTCTCTCCACTCCACGCCTTCCTTGTTCTCGCTACTTTGGGAACAGCCTAGCTAATTTTGGGAGCAAACTTATAATAGAGGATTCCGCTAGACGCTATCTGGACTGTTTATGTGGATTATCTAGCTGCAGCAAAAAGGCTTATTGATGTAACATCCACTATAATACTATTTAGGAGTCATAATATACGAGGAAGTTGCTCAAAGTATCTCTTTCACTGAATTCGCGATGAAATAGGACATATTCTAATGTCAAAATACAACTAGAATGCAGATATTCTTTAGATGTCATGGATTAAGGAGTTGAAGCATAAGGTGAATATTAGCTTCGACTAGATTATTCCATCTTAACTGGAAGGCCTAAGTAAGAATGCCTCCTTTTTAAACTAACAGGATTCTGTTGATCTTGCACAAAAAGTATATATATTTATATATATATATCCTTCGACAAGTGAAATGAACTTTAATGAATGCAAGAGTTCTAAAGTCCTAAAAAATTAAGGGTGGTTAAGAGAAGCATTGAACACCTCCAGAGATATAAAAAGGAAAGAGAGTATCACCAAAATTATGATTTTAAGGGAATAAAAACAGTTCAGAGGAAGAAAATTAGCACTTCCACACGAGTGAATGAAATGAATTCACTTATTTCCACTTATTAATTCCAGTGGAATTAATTTTGTCCACTGATTGGAGTAAAGTGTTTATACTGAAATAGATTCACTACAATATGTTACTATTAATTGTAGATAACGTTTCACTGAATGCTGCTGAAGGAATCATTGCTACTACATCGGCAGCAAGTGCTTCAACCAATGAACAGGCAAGTGGAGGAGAAAACGCTGTTGGACATGCTGAAGGTGCTGGCCATCCAGTTTTCGCTACCGATTACTGTGCTACTCCAGATCCTCTGCGGCAACTGCTTACTGCTCTCTGTCGAACCGCTATGGAACAAGCTCCTGATGATCCATTGTACCTGGCTTTCGCACGAATTATGGCCAAGGTAAGTGACTTGTACAGGTCATTAGGAATGATTAAGAAAAGGCATCGAAGCTAGAGTTAATCACCTTTAACCATAACGAATTAGGATGTGGAATACTCAGAAACAGTGCGTCTTGTTAATTACTTTAGTTTGTTGAGCGAATTTGAATTTTTTGTGGATAAATGGGAAATTTTTAATCCTCTGTTGTTCCTGTTGCAATGGTACCATAACTCGGGCCCGGTAAGAAGAAGGAAGAAGACCCGCTGCTCAAACCACGTTTTTAAGAAGTAAATTTTCTTATATAGAATTGGACGATTGATAAAATCTTGGCAGTTTGGTTGGCCCATAACTGCGGTGATATTTGCTTCAGTGGTGATCGTATGTGTTCAGAAGTAGAAGTCCAGTAATCGATAATTTAGTTTGCGAAGTGTGACTCTTGTGAGTTTTGATCGAGTGTATCGAAAATGTTCGACAAGGATTCCTTACGATTTTCATATTATGTATTACGTTGACCGTACTTAATAAAAACTGACGTCTGGAGGCTACTTTTAATTCAGAGCTGCTCTGGAACAGACGACGATGACGAAAATAGTGGAAGCGGTGGAGGTGGAAGCGGAGAAGATGAGGGCGAGAATGGCGAAGAGGAAGAAGGTCCATCTTCCCAGGAACAGGAGGAACAAAAGCAACGCCTTCTCTTCGAACAGAATCGTCTTTCTGATCGGGGTGCTGCTGAAATGGTTCTCCTTCAAATAGCCGCTTCGAAAGGTGATAAAATAATTTTTCTACTGTTACCACTTAAGTAAATAGTGTATTAAGAATCTTATTTCATTCATTTAGGCGAAGCAACACCAGTAGCTATGGCATCAGTTGAACTTGGAATTGCAATTCTTCTTGAGGGCAATGTGAGTGTACAAAACCGGATGTTGGCATACCTTGCGGAGAAGCGGTTAACAGGTTTCTTTACCAGTTTGGCTGGTCTCATGCAGAATTGCTCCGTTCTGGATCTTGATACATTCGAAAGGTTAGAAGTCTGACCTTATTCGAGTTTTCAAGAGTAACTGTCCTCAAATAACTCTATCTATTTTTCAGATGTCGAAAAGCAGAAGGTCTGGCTGTCGGTCTATCTGACATGGAAGGAATTACAAATCTCTACGATGCAGATTTCACATGCAAGATATTCCGTCTTCTACAGCTCATGTGTGAAGGTCATAATTCTGGTAATTTATCCCAATCCTATCTTAGCATAATGCTTGCCTAGAAGTTACTTTATGTCCTTTTCGATTTGCAGCCTTCCAAGACTATCTTCGGACCCAATCAAGCAATACCACATCCGTGAATTTGATTATATGTACTGTGGATTATCTTTTGCGCTTACAGGAATCAATCATGGACTTTTACTGGCATTTCTCCAATAAACCTATCATAGACGAATCAGGAAGAACAAATTTCCTCAAGGCAATCAAGATTGGAAAGCAGCTGTTTAGAACTCTAACTGAATATATTCAAGTGAGTACTCGCTGTATAAGTAATAATTGGATCTATAATATATCACACCCTTGAAATAATATTTTTGTTTTAATAGGGTCCATGTCAGGGAAATCAACATGCATTGGCCAACAGTCGTCTGTGGGATGCTATTTCAGGCTTCTTTTATCTTTTCGCCCACATGCAGGATAAATTGAGCAAAGATCCTGAACGACTGGACCTTCTTCATGAATTCCTTAATCTTCAGACAGAGATGATGATCATGCTGTTATCAATGCTGGAAGGCAACGTCGTCAATGGATCAATTGGCCGTCAGATGGTTGACACACTGGCTGAATCTTCTGCAAATGTTGAAGTTAGTAGCCTCATTTCAAAGGGTCAATAATATTAATTGTTATTAATTGAGTAAATTCTTTTCTCTAGCTCACTTTGACATTCTTTGATATCTTCTTGAGAATGAAGGAAATTACCAACTCTGATGCATTCCTGGTAGGTCAATTTTTATTAACTCGTTGACTGTTTCCAATAGAGATTGTTATTTATTTCTTTGTATGTCTTGAATAGGCCTTTGATGTAAACAAAGATGGTTGGATTTCCCATCGGGAATTTCGAACTGCTTTGGAACAACAAAAATCTCTCACTGAGTAAGCTCAATCTCGTCTCTTCCACTGCAATTTATGGAAATAGTATTTTTAAACAAGTTTTCTTATAATAGAGACGAAATCAACTATATAATGAGCTGTGTCGATGCTAATTCTGACGGTAAAATTGACTTCCAAGAATTCACAGAGAGATTCTATAATCCAGCACGAGACATCGGTTTCAATGTCGCCCTGCTCCTCACAAATCTTTCTGAACACATACCTGGTGACCCACGGTAATATTTAGATTTCACCTTTCTTTCAAGAGAACCTGAATTACATTTTCAATCCATATTTTTATAGACTCGAGCGCCTTTTACAGAAGGCTAAGGGTATGTTGGAAATGTTTGATCCTCTATTGGGTCGTATCGAGATCACAAACAAAGAAGGCCGCATTGAACGAGTTTATTTCGAGGTTCGACAAGAAAATATCGATCAATGGGAGAAACCGCATATCAAAGAGTCAAAGCGAACTTTTCTCCATTCTGTAGTCGGTGAAAGTGGTGACAAAGAGAAGTTAGAGTGTTTCGTTAATTTCGCTGAGGATACCATCTTTGAAATGCAACATGCCCAGAGTATAAGTGGTGACGATGAGAACCTCCAAATTAGCAGAGTATGTACTCTTTCAAATCTTTTAACTAGTTCACGGTTTACATCGATTTATCGATTGCTTATCTTTGCATTGTAGGTGGTAGCTGTTCGAAATCTCCTGGAAGCAACTCGATTATCCTCCGTCTTCACTTTCCTTGGAACACTGGTGTCATTCCTGAGTCCTCATCATCTGTGGTCATCTTGGACAAAGTTGCGCCAAATGTCAGTTGCTGACGTAATTGCGGATATTCTTGGGCTGATTATCGGTCTCATGATTGGAGTTGTTCGCTTATTGAAGGGAGTTCTTAAGATAACGGGTCGGTTCATTGTTGCTATGGCTTCAGACTCAACGGCTCAACCGCCACCAGCACAACAATCTATGTCCAGGTGGCAAAATGCTGGTGGAACGCGTGGAATGTCAAATTCAGTGCGATTTGGTGGAGGAAAAGTAGATGGCAACTTAATGGCAAATGGCGATAGTAAACCTCCTGATACTGTGGTCACTAATGAAGAAGCCCAGAAATCCACTGATTTTGCAAATATTCTTCAAGTAAGCCTCTACAAATCAAGCGTGCATTTGCTATAAATATAAACCCATCCTCTATGTATAATTAATTTTTCTTTCAGGAAAAGGAGTGCTGGTTACTGTCGGAAGAAGAACAGCTTTTGCTGGAACGGGTTGATTCCTCCAAGGTAGAGGCTTTCACAAGAAGTTCCAATAGGAAGTCTGCAACAGCAGGCGGTAGTCGTTTGAGTGCGGCTGGCAGAAAGAAGGAAACCGGAACTTCCGAGGGTAAAAGGAAACTAAGTAGGCGCATGAAATGCATCTTGCTAATGACAATGTCTATTTATTTATTAACGTTATTATTAATAACGCATCTATTTGTTCCAGTAAACAAAAACGGCTCGTCTTTAAACAATATTCTGCCGTTTCTGTGAATGCCGATTTGTGTTTGTTGATCACTTAATTTTTAGATTTCTCAGATTAACCATATATTGTGGGGTTCAGTTTCAATCAAGCTTTATACACTTTCTGGGACTCGCTCATTTTCTGTTAGCCAGACGATTTCAGTCACAAGTGGCTTCTACAGACACACAGCTGCTAGAAATGTACTTCTGTTACTCCCAGAATTTATGGAAGTCACTTCCATTACGAACACACTACGTGGTGACTCAGACCTTTCCGCGAGAGGCGAACAATCGAATACCTATTACATCTCATAGTGGCCTCAATAGCATGCTCCACATAAATCATCTTAACTAATTAGACATAATTAGGAAAGAGAAAATACTAATATGACACGATAATCTAGACTATTTCTCAAAACACTTCAGTGAAGTGATTTTGTATGAAATGTAGGTATGGATCTCTGAATTCTGGAATTATTTAATTATTCCACGATATTATTTGACAATCTTGTCTTCACTTGAGCTCCTCACTGAAGAATCGAACTTCTACTTTAGGAAATAGACCGAACCATTATTATTCAATAAGCATTCAGACAAATATGGCAAGAACTTCTTCCTAGAGTTCTAGGACTCTTGATTTCAGATGCAATCAAAAATTTATTGGCGGTTTCAAGGTAAAATCTACTTATATTATACCCAAAATTATGACTGCATGTCAAAGTTTCAGTGTATGGCTTTAGCGAAATAAATTTTTAAACAAATTTTCCCTATTATTAGACTATTTATCACAGGACTATTACTTTCAAATACGATTTAAATCCATCGATATATTTTTCCCTACTTTAAGGTTCTCATTCTGTCACAGTTGAAGAAGGCAGTACAGTGACTGAACAGAAGTCCATTCCCACTTCAACCTTCTTAATATCAATCTTCGCTCGCAATTTCTATCGATTTAAACTCTGCGCTCTGGTTTTAGCCTTCATTATCAACTTCCTCCTCCTTTGCTACAAGGTACTGTTTACAATGTGCTTTCTACTCATAGTTAGTTAAGTAGTCTCCGGTGTAGAATATTATTTTTAGATTGAGAAACGACCTCTCGGAGGTGAAGATGTAGAAGAAGTTGAATTGGGAACTACTTTTGTGACAACAATTTCGGATACAGTATCCAATATCGCTGATTCATTTCAGAACTCTGAAGTTGATATAGGATCTGAAGGGGAAGAAGAGGAATTTATAACTTTGGCAGAATCCGCTTCCTACTTAGGTCCTCTGCTTAAAATTCTCGCCATCGCTCACTCAATCCTGTCAATGAGCATGCTGGTCGCATACTACTTTTTGAAAGTAAGTGGTTTGATTTAGATGTTGCTGGATTAGACTTTAATAACGTTTGCTTGAGCAATACTTTATCCGCCTTTTCAAGGTACCCTTGATCATATTCAAACGTGAAAAGGAAATTTCCCGAATGTTGGAATTTGAAGGAGTTTGGATAGCTGAACAGCCTTCTGACGATGGCTTGCGTGCTCAGTGGGATAAGCTTGTGCTTTCAACACCCAGTTTCCCGCATATGTATTGGGATAAGTTCGTCAAAAAGAAGGTCTTGAAGAAGTATCGGGAGCAATATGACCAGAAACAGGTTATGCGTCTGCTTGGAATGAAACCGGGTTCACCAAATAACTGTTCGAGTCCATCAAAAGAACGTCCTGAAGAAACTCCAAGCAGTTGGTTCTATCCAACATGGCTTCAAGAAATGGATCTTCAGTACCTGCTTTGGAAATGGGGCGTTATTTTCACAGATAATGTGAATGAATTGAGCTTACCATATTCTCTGAATTTACCAGTGATAGAGATTAATAATCTCGGGTTTCCTTCTGTTTCAGTCGTTCCTTTACCTCGTGGTATACTTCATTGTTTCGTTACTTGGAAATAAGAACTATTTCTTCTTCTCATGTCATCTTCTTGATGTGGCGATCTCATTCAAGACGCTTGCTACGATAGTCCAGTCCGTGACACATAACGGGAAGCAGGTTAGTTATCTATACTCATTCGAGCTTTGAATTCTTGTTTTGGAGTCAGGTCAAAGATAGAGCTAATTTCCTCAGTTTGTCTTCTATTGCGAAGCCCTACATGAACTCATTGTATATTAAAATATGGAACATTTTTCATCGAACAATTCTCAAAAGATGATCTAGACGATCGTATTAAAATCCTCTCCGTTCATTAAGAGAAGTGATAAGAATACTTGATTTGGCACCCTTGAGCCCCTGATAAGTAACGCGCCTTCCACTGCCCTCTTGTTGGCCAGAATTAGTTAACGTTGAATTCTCAGGATAAAATTGCAAACCATCCTAACTAAGTGTACATTAAAGTAGTTGTTTGGAGCTCCTCTGATGGTTACTCACAAAACGCAACGTTAGAAATTTATTTATATAACTTATTTTTATTATTAAGAGGTCGATTTGAAGGAAATATTGTGAGCTCTGCTATGTTAAGCTATTATTATCTTGAGAGATCGGATCTTGAGAAGAAGGGTGCACTGCAGCGGTAAATTGGATCAACCGAATTAGTCAGATTGAACATTTGGACGGTGAGAAAGTAAGTTAGGAGCAGCCGTCTTTATACTCAACTTAGGAAGAAAGCAAGTCTGCATTAACTCAAGTATCTCAAACTGAAAGGAAGGGTAACTGAGAAGGACAAGTTAATATTTTACAGTTGTTTTCTACCTTCCTCTTCAATGTTTTATTGACGATATATCGCTGTTTTCAAAATCCCACTGCATCATACGCTATTTGATGAACAAAACGTACAAAAAGATTTCCCTTTTTTAGCTTGTATTGACGGTCATGCTGACATCAATTGTCATCTACCTCTACACTGTGATCGCATTCAACTTCTTCCGCAAGTTCTATGCTAAAGAGGAGGATGGAGAAAAGGAATACAAGTGCAACGATATGCTTACGGTAACTCTATTAGCCCCTTTATTGATCGCAGATTAAGTTACATAAACTTTGCATGGCCTCTACGTTCTGTCATCTGAGACAGTATAGTAAATGAACTCAAGAACGTTCTAATGGGATAGGAGATCAAAGAATAAGAATGATTAGGTTGTATCTTACTTAATTATAATCAGTAGTTGTAATCCATTTCAGTGCTTCATATTCCACTTACACATGGGTCTGAGGGCTGGTGGAGGCATAGGCGACGAAATAGAAGCTCCTGACGGTGACGCCCACGAAGCTCTTCGAATAATCTTCGACATGACATTCTTCTTCATTGTCATCATTATCCTCCTCGCAATCATTCAAGGTTGGTAGTGTTCTTCAATTGCTAAAATAATGAGAAGAGCATTAAATCACTATCCCAATATTGTTTGTATAAATAGGTTTCATTATTGATGCGTTCGGTGATCTAAGAGATCAATTGGAACAAGTTCGCGAGGATTTGGAATCAAAGTGCTTCATTTGTGGCATTGGAAAAGAATACTTTGATGCGACGCCGCATGGATTTGATCGGCACGTGGAAAGAGAACATAATTTTGCCAACTATATGTTAGTTTACTGAACTTTTTTTAACTATTTTTGTGGTATAAGAAGCAGGACTAAATAAGCATTTAGTAAAGGAAAGATGGAATTAAATGAGTTAAAGGGCCAAGAAGCATAAAAATGCAGGAGTAAAAGGGAGCAACTGTCTTATCACAATGGCTACTTCAAGCAATATGGGGTTGAGTATACCTCAGGTTCTAGAATCTCACTAGTCTACTGTGTACCCATGATGATCTGCGTATTGACAGGTTCTTCCCCATTGAATTGGTTAGATTGCTGGCTCAGCCTATTTCCAATTTCTCTATAGCAACGCGCTTAGTGGCTTATGCCCCGGCTAAACTTCATCGTTAATCGTTGCTCTCTTTGGCTGCTTTGTAAGCTCTTCGTCTCACTATTATTGGTTATTCTCTGCTGCTCAATTGATTGGTCGATCTTGTTCCCTTTTTCCAACAATAGTTGCGTTAATAGTTTAGTATTTCTTTGGATGCTAGACTAAGGAAATGTAATTGTAAATCCAAACATTCACTCTGGAAAATCAACATCTTCCACAATTTCCACTCACTTACCTTGAAGCCTTAGTTTCAATCAAAAGCGTTGTCAAAAATGTCAAGAAATGTATTATGCAAGAACGAAGAGCCCTGTGGTACCCATTCTCTCAGCGTCTGACCACTGCCTGACCACTTGAGTGCGATTGACTTTTCCCTGTCCTCAAATGTGTGCCGTTTGACTATCAAAGCAGTTGTGATCGAAACCCTAATAGTATGTGGTAATCTCTCTGGATCCTTTTACGCAGTTTTCAATACTTCACAAACCCCAAATCACAGCTCGGGCCCTCGATTTCAATACTGAATTCCTCTCTTCATTTTCCAGTTTTTCTCAATAAATATTATATAAAGGGCCATGTATCTCCTATCCAAATCGATCTAGCAAAATGGTCTAATATAAACTTAACTGTTCCTTTTTCCAGTTACTACAGAACCATTGATATTATTTCATTATTTAAGGTACTTCCTCATGCACATTATCAACAAGCCTGACACAGAGTTCACTGGACAGGTATGTTAATTTCTACAGAGGAGAAAAAGTGGAAGATTTTGATCCAGACATAAAATTTCATCTTTTTCCTTTTTAGGAAACTTTCGTCTGGGAGTTGTACCAGCAACGCTGCTTGGATTTCTTTCCGATCGGAAATTGTTTCCGCAAACAATACGAAGAGGAACTTCAAGCGAAATAGTTTTAGATCGACTGCAAAACCAAATTCTCTCCCACCTTTCGAATCAAATTTATTTTCGATCCTCCTCTCTCCTCATTTTACCCTTGAGATAAATGCATATATACTTATATATATATATATATATATTGCTTGTATGAGTAGATACATAACCACCAACGTTCTCATTTACAGGAAATGAAAACTACTTTCGCTTCGATTTATTTGTTTCCCTACATGGATGAATGGAATTCTATTCCTCATACTTCCTCCTCAACTGTGTGCATCAGTTCTCTCATTGCCACATTATTTTTTTCTTTTTCGTTGGGAAAAGAGAACAATACGAATTATAATTGACTTGTTCTATGTGTGTGTGTGTGTGTGTATGCATGTGTTTATCTCGATGAGTGGTGATTTCAATGGAATAGGGCTCCACCTTATCGTCCCTGCATGTTTATTCAAATATGTGAAGCAT
Source organism: Hymenolepis diminuta (assembly GCA_900708905.1). Lineage (NCBI taxonomy): Eukaryota > Metazoa > Platyhelminthes > Cestoda > Cyclophyllidea > Hymenolepididae > Hymenolepis > Hymenolepis diminuta. The sequence goes on from CAADRB010000003.1 coordinate 4,508,607, forward strand.
TTCCGCAATTAAAACAGGTTCTATTAGGTATCTTTCCTCTGACTTTTTTATCCTCTGCTAGAACCAGTAATAGGCTTGTTCTACGTTGTCCAAGAGATATAAAAATATTTATAATAACCCTAATAAAATAATTTTAAATGCTGATTTTGCCCATTAAAAGACAATGATTGCAAAATCGATCAAAGGTTTCTCACAATCCGGATTGCCCTCGCATAGAACTGATGCCTTCCTATTCATCCCAATTCCTATTCCTTCCTTCTTTCTCTTCTCTTTCATTTCCAGTTGTTCAACACATTTTATTCCAATCTAATTCTTGATCTTCTCACTCGATGATAGCTCCTCTCTCCTGTTAGCCTTTGGAAAAAATCATTGGTTCCATTAGGGAATATCTAGTCTAGTTTGGTCTGGCTCCTAAAGGGGCTTTAATAGGAGCTCCTATATTGCTGTTTAAAATAATCAATGCAGCTTAGACATTAACAGAGAAAGGGGAGAGATAGTCGAAAGAAAGACCTAAGATTTAATAATAAGATTCGAGTGTACCTACTTCGCATTCACTCTTCTCCAGCTATAACCCTCAGGTAGAAGAAGAAGCTAACAACTACTTGTGCAGTCACATTGATTTGATTAGTAAGAGGAGGCGAGTACTTTTAATCATTTCGATTTGAGTCATTAATTGACATCTGACGATATCCAATGTATAGTTGATTTACCTCTCCAGGCTTCTGTTTTATTTTTAGAGTGTCAGTCTCCTCAATCGACTCGGATACATTTGCCGGACATTTCTTCTTTTTTCTGTTGCCTACATCTAAGACTTATATAAAATGTCACACGTGTACATTGCTTTGGGAAAATGTTGCAGTAAAGAGCATAGACAGCTTACCGGTTTTGAAATCGAGGAGGGCAACATTTATTCAAAATGCCTGGCCATAATCATCAGGCACAATATACCTGGCAATCATGAAATACTGAGGGCATTAATTTCTTTCAGGTAAAGTTTAAAAACTACCATCATTGTCATTTGCCTCAATACTCCGCATTGTAAATAGTTATTAAACCGAATATCCATTAACGGTTTGAATTGGTTCGGACAATTGAACGACTTCATCTTCAGCGTCTTTAAAGACTAGTCAAAATTAGTTTTAAAAATATACGATATCAAATCATTTTAGGGTCAAATGGGAAAGTTGTGACCCTTCTGGAGAAGTTAATTGGAATAGTGACCTACGATTTGGTGACGTTGGTCTCCCATGTTCATTGTAAATGAAATCATAGACTCCGTTTGCTCTAATCTCGTCTTTTGTGAAAAAATTGACAATTAAGTTTAATTTACTCCGATTAAAATATCTTCTTGATCGAATTCCGTTGAAGTGTATGAGGGGGGGGGATTGTATAAATAAGGACCTTGGACCAGCAGTATAAGCATTCATTCAACAATATGACTGCTCCCAAATTTCCGATGCCGATCCCCCAGAGACGAGCATTTAATGGTGAGCTTCCGCCGAAGCATTATTCATGCTCTCCAAAGTAGATATCATGGGTCTTGCCTGTAGTTAATAAACCGATGAAGCGCAAAGAAGATTCTGCACAGGAAGTAATCATAGCATACATAGGATCTCAAACATATAAACGCCAAATTCTGTGTACCTTTGCGTGAGAAGAATTTGGTCATGAGAAGAGACCTCTAATGATCGGATTAAGACGCCGACGGAAGATTCCGATTTTTCGCTTTACTTCATATTTAATCGCCTAAACATACATAATAGATATGATTGCCGTGTTTCTATCTGTACCCCAAAATGCTAAAAGTTGTGGGAATTACTCTGATCATCATTCGCGTTTGTTTACTTCATAATTTGCGCCGTTGCTACTTAAACAATCTCTGATATCGTATTGGTGTCATTTATTGATGGAGTCTTTTTAAAAACCTCATTTCTGCCTGCCACTTCATCGTCAAGTTGACTTTCAACCTCAGAAGGGTCAATTTTAATTGAAATGGATGAAAATATTCTTCGCCGTTGCATTTTCTTTGGGAGTTTCTGCATAGATCTTTCTTGAAGTTATTTTTCGAGCAACGTTTTAATTTAATCCGTTTTATACAAAATTATTTTTACATTTTGCTTAAACTGAGTGCAATCGCCATACTTCATTCAATCCAGCACATAGTGAATTCGCTGCTGAAGGCTATCTACTATCCATTTTCTACTCTTTTCTCCCGTGGTTACTCAGCCTCAAGATACATAGTGCAAATATTTGGCTCTCGAACTCTCTCTCCATCATTCTTCGCCTTATTTTCGTTATTGCTCTTTCTCTCCCTCTCTCTCTCTCTCACTTTCGAATTATAATTATTTCTGTTTAAAATATTATTGTTTACTGTGTATTTCTTGATCTAGGAACTACGGTTGTCAGTTGCTAGTAGTAGTCGTAGGCAACAGCTCTTTACTCTTAGCCTCAACAGCTTTTTACCGCATAATAGATGCGTGTGTAGTAATAATATGTATTAAAATCTATTCATTCATCCTCCGCTCCTTCTCTCTTACTCAGTCGCTAGCACAGTGAGCAAATTACTTGACCTGAAGGTTGTATCTATATGCGCCCAATGCGGAACTTAAAGTACTTATTTATCTAGTTGAAGGCAAGTAGCTACAAAATGAAAGGATAATTTTTGATCTGATTGTCTGTGTCTGAGACTCTGTCCTAACTGAGATCACTTAGAAATTTTGTCAGAAATCAACTTTCTATAAAACTTCAAGTTTGCGTCCGGATCCAAAAGGCAGTTGCAGATAATACACACATTCTGGAAATCGTTAACTACACCAGGCTCACTGTAATTACCAACTTCTCATTTTTCTGACAATTTGATAAAATTGTTTGCATTGATTTCTTCTGATTTTGATTCTTTCCATTAAGGCAATGTGGCCTCTCAAATATTTTTCTCTGGGCAGATCTAGTCGAAATTGTAGAGAAGTGATTAAGGTATTGATCTTTCAACCTTCTGTAAAGACTTTCATTTGGTTAGCAGATAATGACCGCAATGTTCCATTGTCCAATGACCAATGTTCCAGTGAGATTCAACGGAGATATTTTGTTTTGAGGAGAAACAGTTTCAGTGTGCATAAACCTAATTAAAACATACTCAGGTGACTCCACTTGACAAATGAAGGTGCAAAATTCTAAATATATCTCCAAGCATGTTATCTAATTAAGTGTACTTGATGAACACATTGATACTAGGCTCACGTTTCAGTTAGATAGAGTGGTTATCTCGTTGTACATAGTGCCCATTACTACCATAGGCTATAATTTCATAGAGCTGGTTAGGTATTAACCTGTAACTTGAAATAAGGGTGTCATGAACCCCTTCGACTTGTTATCTGATAGTTATTTTGCTTAGCTGAATATGTGCTGATATTCTGATATTGAAATAGATTGTTTTTACTCGAAGTGCATAATTCACTTTAGTGACAATGGAGAGAATGCGGTTATTCAAGACAATTAGTGATTATGAATACATCGTTCTATTTACTTCCCTCGGATGGATGTTACCCACTTGAGCAAATTGATTAATAATGCTAAATTTCAGTAGTTCGTTCCAAACCTCCTTACTTATTTCTGCACCATTTCTGTCCAAACTGTGATCTGGAAGGCTCCTAAGAACTTCAATGTAGTCATCTGAGTTTGTGCCGTCGAAAATGCCAAGACGCTGCTCGACATGAATAATCTTTAAAGAATAAAGTTACTTCTACACTCTGTAACCTGTTCTAAGGTAAAAACTGATTGGTTGTATATTTACAAAGTACTATCCATGGTTTCGTAGGTGTAAATTCTAAACTTAGGCCATTTATATAGTATAGGTTGGCTAAAGTACTAAGTTGAATGAATCGTCATTGAAACGTTGATGGGGCTCCGCCTTCAAAAACTTTGGAAATTATTACATCGTCTTCATTATAAACACCGGATTGCATGCCACATTCACTATTACGAGAAGACCCAGGTATGATATGATGTTAAATACCAAAGACATCAGGGTACGCTAAGAGTAAAACTTTAATAATTAGTATTTTGATTGATAAAAAAACAAATCGGCAGATTGTGGAAGATCCAATGAAAAATAAACGGTAGTTTGTTTGTGCTATAGCCAGCAGATGTTTATCATCACCTGGCGATTAGAAATGATCGACTGACAATAAGATCTCCGCTACAGGTGGTCCCGTTGTGTGTTTGTACATAGATACCTAAACGGATATCTCTCATCCAGTTGAAACACCGACAACGAGACATGACTGACGTCAAAGAAATTTTTTGGTATATAAACTAAATTTAATAAATTGGGGGTGGCTTGTCTGCCACCTCCGAACTGATCTGACGACATGAGTGATTCGACTTATTCCATCTATTCCACCGCTGTGGCTCCGAGAGACCATAATGTTATAACAGTTTGTGAGTTACAAATTCACCTTCTGTCTGTGACTCTACCAGCGTGGCCAACGATCCATTAACGGTATGTGGAAAATAATCATCCGAGACATTTGGGTTTCGTTTCCTAAAAATAAAATTAGGAGAAATATTTCGCTCAAATATTATATTGATTTAAAGTTCTACTCAATTTTTTCGGCGATGACATGATATGTGAAGAACAATGCTAATCTAAGGATCTCCACCTTTGATGGATTTCAATGGACAATTCAAACAAAAGACTACACAACACAAGCGCCCGTTCATCAATCTGATTTAGCTGGGTTTATTCAATTTCGGACATTCTTTACGTAAATTCATTACTAAAATTTGATGGATACTCGAAAATGTCCTGTGAAATTAATGATGTCATTGTATACGGTTTCTTCAATGTCTTCGTTTGCGTTGAACTTCTGTTTTCTCCATTCTTTTGATGTGCTGAAGATTTCTAGAATATAGGAGAATATAGCCTGTGGAATTACTAAGCCCTGAAATAGTATCCTTAACTCCATTCTCCTTTAACTCCGAGTTGATAAACAAACAAATGACACTTTACTCTGTACTTCCTGCACCCTCAGACTTGTATGTCTGCTCTGCCTCTAGTGTCAATCACCAGGTTCTGAAAACCTGGGTTATTCTCGTTCTGTATTGTCGCCTTCACCTTTTCTCCCACTTCAACTTCCCACCCAGTTCTCCTTCTCCCTCTCATTTATTTCTAACTGTTCAACTGTTCTAATTGACTCGGGAAAGGCATTATTACTCTGTTATTTTTAGGAAGGTCATTAGTTTTATGGGGAGAAGCTCTTTACTGTCTGGATTAGTGTCTCTTTAAGTCCCCAAAATCTAACACATTATACTAATTAGAAAGTTGGCCGACAAACGTTTATCATAATAATTTCATAATTAGGTGGACAAAGATAGTGAATATATTTTCCGTATTTCTTTATATTGCATAGAAAATCGAATAATTTACAAAAAGGAAACTTTATCAAGATGGAGGGGCAGATTTTAACGCCCTAGATTGCCTAATTGAGAGCCTTCCCATAGCTGTTGGGGATAATCCATTGGTCAAAGTTCAAGTACATGGAGGTCATTGTTTGAAATATAAGACGTAAATTAAAATCATGGCTATTTCTGCAACCGGTTGGGTATAATTTAAGAGTGCAGGTAGTAGGAGAGGAGACGTCTATGTGGTGAGAATAGTTTTAATTATAGAATACAAAATACACAAAATATTTAACAATGCAGAGATGACACAGGGCTGGGGGGGGGGAGGGGTTATACAGGCATGTATACTGAGGTCATTGCGAGTATAGATAAACACGCAGATAAGGGTATTGGGTTGGATAAATACACATCCATAGAGAAACATGAAGCGAGGGAGAGGAAGAATTAATAAGGGGTATTGTCACAGCAGACCCTTCAATTTGGACTAGGAACATCTGAAATCAAAGCACGTTCTCTTTCACTGAAGTAGAGCCAAATTCGTATATCTCTTGTTTACAGCCAGATTTTATTTATTTATAATAAGATCACTGCTGTTATTACTCATTAGAGCTTAAAAAGTTCTTTTTTCAGTTTTAGTCATCTCAAAAATCGAAAAAGTATTTAATAATTATTAAATTAAGGAAAGAAACATATTTTTAAAGTAAAATGTCACTTTTTAATATATATTTATTTAAAATTTAATTCTAATTAAAGAGAATTTGGCAAACTCTTTAACTCCCAGATGGCGAGATACGTAGAATTTTTCGTTGTTTAACTGATCTGAGCCGAAACTGCAGTTGCGCAAATGACCGCGATTTAATCAAAAATTATAGTTACCTTAATTAGCAAATTAACCTGACTTGGGAAAAATTGTTAATATAATATTAATTTTCTTGACTCGCCCTGATTTATTTGAAATAAATTGTTGATCTTAATTAAGTCAACTAAATTTTTAAAAATTAATACAAAAGATATGTGGTACCTGCCTCCCCTGACTCGTAGGTTTAATCTGTACTCTAACTGACAAAGAACAAGGACCGCGACATTAGTAAACTGACACATCATACATTTTCCGTCTGCTCTTCACACTCTTGATAATGCCCACTTAGTACTGACGCTCTCCTCTTTCTCTCCAGTTCCCCTTCCAAATCCCTCCAACCTTTTCCTCTCATTCATTTCCAATTATCCAATATGCATTTGTTCAAACCAACTCTTGGTCTTCATACTTTAGTACTCTGTTAGCTATAAGAAGATAATTAGTTTTAAGATGGAATATCTAGCCTAATTTGGTTCGTCTCCTAAATTAGGTTTGCTTAGTATTAGAGCGACGTCAGATACGGTTCAGACAAATGTTTTGGAGCTTCCTTTTTGGAGCAAAGGAAGAGGAGTTGTAAAATCTGAACATTTCTGTCTAGAAACCAACGATATTGCACAACCAAATTCGGATCAGCCCCGCTCTTTCGCTATTAAACCTCAAAAACAGGGGACTTCGGCTTAATTTTCATGCTTCGCCGTTTTAAAACAGTCATCTTTCCCTCAATAGTGGGAAAAGCATATACAATTTCATAATATACGAGTATGGATAATGAAGCAACTAAGTGCAGCGTTAATCTAGTTTCCTTCATTAATTAAGAAGAATTGGCCAATTTTTAAATTGGTGATCTGTACAAAGGGGTGTATTGATCTTAGGATTACTGACTAACAATAATTAGTAAATGAATGACCCAAATATGAAATATCTCTTAGCGACAGAAGAGAGATTTAAACAGTTATTGAATAACATCAATTGAAATTTAGCTTTAATAAAGTGCCATTGGTAACACCAGAAGGTGAAATAAAAATGGAACTTGGTGTTAAATGGAGTGTAGAGAAAGATGGTTGGTCCATTGGGTGCTCCCTACTGTTGTCTAAATTGAGCTCCCTCAATAGCACGATCTCTGAGTTGAGTGATATTGTACTTGTTGAATAAATCTCTCTTCTGAAATATTTTATCTTACAGCTTTCCTAATTATTACCAAATTTGATTATCTGTCCCCACAAGTTATCTCTGTAAACTTTTAACCATTCCTGTGACCCGAGCACTCCCTAAACAAACATCGTGTTTTCTCAGCTGGCCTATGTCTCATCGACCCGGAAAAGGTAAACATTACCTCGGCAGACACTGCTTAGTCAACACCCAAAGTGTCGACTATAAATAGCCTCCAGTACACACACACAGGACACAGGGTGGACCCCAGCTCGCCAGGCTCATCTCTCGTCGTTCAATCCTCCAGGGCCCTATTTTTCCCTTGAGACTTTGTACTGAGTTTACTCAATATAACCTGGTCTACACATTCCTTGGCGTTCCTTTTCTTTCATTTACTGTTGGCAATTTCACCTACAAATTGGTGATCCTCAACAATCTGGTGGCCCGCTACATACTCTTGAAGTACCTTGTTTATTTTCCTATTGCTGAAGCCATTTCCTTGGGCATCCGGATCTAGTTATCTCTTTTATTTAGTGTCACGTTTGGTTTTCCCGTTCAGTTGCCTCTATTTATTTTTGGAGAAAATATCATTCTTTTATACGTAGGAATTTCCCATTTAAATAACTCTCTCTCTTGACACCTACTGTCAGTCTGTTCGATCCCACTCGTTCTCCCTCGAGCTCTATGATTCCTCAGTATCCTTAAGGCCTGATAAAGTTAATATAAACTAATACTCTACACTCGACATTTGACATGACATTATCGAATACACTATCGATTGTCTACGCTCTACATCCATACACGTCCCCTTTTAGGTTCTTCTTCACTTCACTTCAACAACGCCACTCACCTATTTCATTGTCTTCAGGCCATCAACTCTCAGACTAAATGGGATCTTATCATTTTCCGTTAATTATAACTGTTAACATATAGAGAGAAAGAGATACACTAATGACAAGGGGAAGCCAATCACATACTCAAGTTGTCATTCTCTTTCAATCTCTTAACCAAATTTGATGATATTCCAACGTTAACTCTTGAAGTTCTCTGTTAACTAAAAGAAATTTCGGTTACACTACTTCAGTTTGTAGTTATGTCACTCCTTTCGGTAATATGTGCTCATGAAAGAATAATTTTTTCACCCCAAAGAATTATCTCGATTTTGTAATGTAATATTTAATCACTAAGCCACTACAGACGCCCACTTTCTGACTATCACTTTGTCGGCTTTTTCACTTTTTGAACCGTTCACTGGGGAAGAAATGGTCAAGCAGATCTGCAACATTTATTTCCCTTTGTCTGCCTTCCTTTACATACATGTTTATGCCAGTTGTGGAACATTCCTCTGTATATGTGTTATTTTTCTGGTGTGCTTAAATGGTCATGCATAGAATATGAGTGTTATCAAATTTTTTAACGTATTATCAGCACGGCTGGTCCTTCGAGCATAATGAATCATTTCAACAAATAGTTTCTTATTTACTTTATAAATTTTGTAGACATTTCAACTAAGATAACAAATATTGTTCTTTTTTTCAAAGTGTTAAATTGACTGCCGGTTGTCAGAAGGTAACTAAAAAGAAGTAAATTTATTACCTACTAACAAATAGTAAGTAGTGTACTGTATAATTTAACTTACTGTTTAGTGACCGGACGCTGATTGGGCGGCTTCAATGATACTTTGCGACGGAGTTCCCATTGGGGGAATTGATATTCTATGACCATTTGCATTAATCAAATCTGTGAAATTGAAAAATGGCCTACAAAGTTATCTGAATATTAGTAAATTTTCAAATAATTTATTCGAGTTAAGTAATTAATAAAACATGGGAAAGGAATATTTTTAACAAGTGTGTATTTCGTATACAAAATAGACCGCTACTGATAAGTTATGAGTAGCTTGATCTAGTCCTAATCATTATGTCCGTAAATCGGCCTCCCGATAAATTGCTCACTTTATGCGTCAAAACAACTTTTCCATTTTCCCTCCATTTTAAAATGTTTAGGGGTTTAAGAGTCACTTAATAGCTCTCTTTTAATAAGTAGTGATGTTTGCAAAAAAATTTCAAATTTATGCTCATTGTAAGCAACCCATTTGAGAAGGTGGTTAAGAATAAATATTAAAAGGTTATATAAATCAAGAAATAAGATCAATACTTCCAGGGCAGAACAAAAATTATTTCATGTTCTATGTTAAATCTAGAGGACACGCGCTCAATGCTCACCGGTGTCCACCCTTTGAGCAGAATTACCAATAGTACTGATTTAAACTGCTAGGCTCCATGATGCCATCCATCTACCCATGCTAATTTCCGACACAGGATTTCCAAAAATTAGCTTGCGGTTATTTTCCATGGCAAAGCAAAATAAATTTTACACACTTTTACCATGGAGAAACATCCAAACACATTGGAAAATGAGGGTAGTTATGGATGTAATGATGTGTGCCTATAGTCCAGATACTCGGAATTGTTGTCGCTAGACTATGTCCAGGGACGCACGATGACTTTTACCGATTCTGAGAACGGCATTACACACAACTTCTTGCCCTAGTCTCCGTTACCTTTTTTTCTCTCTCGTTGAAATTTAGGCCTTAAGAATCCATAGCAGGTTACATTTGAAGGCTGAATCCCTTTGCGTTTCCAAAATTTTCATCTACGTCATCACTAATCACTAAGATCTAATTATCTCTATCTGACAGTGACACTTGAAGTGATTGACCCTACTGTAACCCCAGGCGCCATGTTGACAGCCATTGTGTGTCCTCAAATGGTTTATTTTAATTATTGGAATAAGCTTCGCCGTAGCGATGTCCGGAACCATTCCACCTGTTCATACCACCCTTACTACATGGGACTATATAAAGCCTTTTATACCATACACACAAAGGGGTAGGGTTGCGGATACACACACGTTTGCTAATTATCGGATCTTTCGCCTCCCTCACATCTCCTCTGTCTCTCACCTCTCCCTCTTATCCTCTTCAATCCTTATTGCGGTTCGTTCAATACATTTTGGTCTAATCAGCTTTTGGTGCTCTGCTACAATGCAGTTGTAAGCTACTCACTCACTTACGCATTACTTTGCCTTTTTGTTGGTGAATATTACGTCTTTATTGTAGGCAAATTCCTCTACTGCAACTAGAAGCGTTCTTCGGTGAGTAAGCACTCATTATTTGTAGACTCTGCCCTCACTCTGAGATAGAGTAGAAACTTTAGCATAATGAATCACTACTAGCCTGCAATTGTAGGAGAAATGTTTTCCCTTCTTATTGCATTACTCAGATTATTGATATGAACTGATTTTCATTTGGTCTCTAAACTTTGGGGAGGGCGATCCTGAACATATTTATATAGAAAGTGCATTCATTAAGACTGCCGCAGGTGAAGGCGGAATTCCTCTTCCCGTAAAATAAAGTTAAAAATCAGGTTATTTCTTAATGAATTGTGAGAATTTTCCCATTAAATTTCATTATTTACTGTTGCCATTCAAAATGTCTTCCTTTCTGCGGGAAACGGGAAGGTGAATTAATGTAACAAGAAGCGTTTATTCTCCCCACACACAAGAACATACCTGAAACCGAGGCGGTTGTTAAGGTCGAGGTTGATGACATAACACGCGAAGTTGTTAATTCAAGAGGTTTGCTTAGTTCCATTACTTCTTCATTTCTGCAAATTGAGGCAAAAGGAAACAAAGGTAATCCTTTTAACTTCGCTTCCGGACAAATTTTACAAAAAACATTAATGTTTTACTAAAATGAATAAGTGTTCTTTTTTATAAAGTTAATTTCGAATAGCATTTTTATTTGCATGACATTTTTCAAAATTATTTTTCATGCTCCGATGCCTGAGCAAGCCGAGTAAGACAATTGCATTTCAACTCGAATTACCACATCGATCACCAGTACCACATCGACTTCTGATTCTGACCCGCTCATCGCTGGCGATGACTCAGTTAATTTACCTGTGTTACACTCACAGATATTTTGACCATGGTACAAATGCTTGGTTCTCGCTTCCTCACTCTCTTGCAGTTGTACATCATACTATGTTCCACCCTCAACTCTAGGCATTTCCATTTGGAAAAGGCGGTCGGTTCTCATTAGCAGTCAAGAAGTTCCAAAAGATAGCTCAACAGAATCGCAAAATTATTTCTATATTGAAACATAACCACCGATCTCAAAACACTCACTGCAAATGCTCATCTCTCGCGCTCTTATCTGTGACCCTTTTCGTTCAATCTCCAACTTCCTGTCCCTAATTTCGATTGTTGTTGTCGAAAGAATTGAACCTCCTTGCATATCTTGAGATTCTGATTTTAGAACTTCTATTGTCGGTTTTAGAAGACCTTCAGCTCGTACAATACAACAGTACTTGTTATTTGTTTGCAGGAAAGTTTTGTTTCAAAACTCAAATAACGTGTGATGAAGACAGCAAAAATTAGTTTAAGTAAATAAGCACCGAAAAATCAAATGAATTTGATGTGTTGGTGTTCATTCAGTCGGAATAATGTCTGATTTCATTCCCATCTCACTTCGTCATTCAATTACGTTTAGTAAATGAGCACATTTGAACAAACAGACTAATCTAATATGGCAAAACTGTTCACTTTGAGTTATTTATGGTGAACTCATGTAGGTTAAATAATTGATACTAGACACTGATTTTCTCGCCCATCCGAGGCAGACTTAATGAAATTTGAACATTGAGACATTAAAGAATGAAATACGCACCAAACATTCAATCTAAATGAAGAAGGACTCTTTTGCTTCTCTGAATTTATTCCAAACCCCTACATGATTTCCTTCACTCCACCGATTACTGAACTCTTGTCCTGTACTCCTCTCCGAAACCATTTACTTTCTCGCCACACAAAATTGACAGAGACGCTTACAGTTACAATGTGTTCAATTTCAAGAGTTATTTGCCATAAACTCTTGACACCTTGCAGAAACCTGATTTCGACATCTTTGACTTACCTATCAAAAAGAGGAATATTCAACGAAGGATTCAATGGCTCAAGGCTCGATGCACCCTGTCCCCACCAATTGTTCTGAGTGAACAAGGTGGAGGAAGGATTCTCATCCGGTGAAGTAAAAACTGAAGGGATGTTTGGCAAAAGCTCTTCGGGCCTTGGTATCGACGATCCATTCAAGAAATCACCAGTCCTTAATACATCTGAAGAAGGCGAAAAGGTAGAGTCAATTTATAAAAACGTAAAACCGATTATTTGGCATTAAGGTGGATAATAATAGAAAGAAGTAACATAAATCATGCTTAATAGGATATAAATAAATCGAGGTAGTTTAACCAACCATTGAATTAAGTCTACCAGTCAAAAGGCATTGAATATGGGGGATACAAACTTTCTCATGAGCCTAAAAGGTCAAACCATGAACTGTGAACTTTAGGATATTAAATATGTTTCATATGAGAATGTGGGTACCTCATTGGTTCCCCACTTTAAATAAGTAGAACTCTTATCGTCCTTGCTCCATTATTCAGTTCTTCAAGACTCTCTTACCATTTCTTGCCATAATGAATTCATTCCCTGTTTCCTTAAATCCTACGACCTCCTGTGATTAGATCGAATAAGAGATTTTTACACGGCTATGATAGCAATAATTATGGCTTGTTGAAAGTGCAGGTTAGAAGAACCTCAAACTCAAAAATGTCTCTTTCATATAGTTAGAATATGGCTTTTGAATATATTTACAAATTTGTTATCAACAATTCACGTTCTGGACTCTCAAACTATGAACTGGCCTAAATCTAGATGTCCCCTCTCGAAGTGGGCCATATTAGTCCCCAGCGTTTTACCATCAATCATTATTTGGTTCAATTGGTTTCAATTATGTAACAACATGCCTCTTATACCCAGAAGACTGTTTAATTGACCTCCACATAAACCACATAATCTCAATAAAATCTACTCCTTCAACAAGTTCGGCTAATTGTTCAACACTGGTCTTCTTTATGTCGTGTTTATATGCTTTCTGAGTAGCACGTCCGCGTATCTCGTAATCAGCTCTGTTGAGGTTCTATAAGGTGGCATTCAATTGCATCTGAAATTTGGTTCGACAAGTAATTTTAATAGTGAAGTGTTGAAAACATTGATATTATCATATCGCGTTTTTTAAAGTTTACAAAAAATTCCCTTCATAAAACCGAAAAAGGATAATCTCAACTGTTAATATCGTTTAAAAGTTCATACTTGATCGCAGATCAGTCAAAAGAGAATCTATTTTCTCATTCAACTTATATTTCTCAAGAGTGTTTGACAAGATTGACGGTTGACAGACAGGTAAATTTGTATTACTATGTTGTTTTTCTCCAATCCCTGAAAAATAAAATAGTGTTAATTTCTTCCAAAACACAACTTTGGCCAAAGCTCCGTTAGAAGTCGAACACTTACATGAAAGTCGGAACCACTCAAACACTGTTTCAGGTGGAAGACTGAGTAATTGGAGGATATTCAAACCCCTAATTGGGTCGGAATTCTGATTGGAACTCAAATCCAAACGTGGAGTCTTACCAGGAAGTACCATATGAGAATTTAACGAAAGATTAAGACTTTCTTGAAGGTAAAGGGGTTTCGATGTTCTCTTCGATGGTCTTCCTGGTCGAGCGCTGCAAGTTTAAAAGAAAATAAATTGTCATTTAACAATTAATTTAGTATTATTATTAATAATCTGGCATAATGATGTTTCGGTCGCACTGAACTGTAAAATTCCTGCTCGAATTGTTATTTAAAGATACTTGTTAATTGGGTCATTGATATTCAGAAGCCCATTTTCTGGGATTTTAATTTAACTGAGAGGATCACTATTTCTTAGACGCAACGATCAATAAAGACTTCCAGAGTTGTTTTAATTCTCTAAAAGATGGGGTGGTTGAAATGGCACGTATCAGAATGTCATCCTTAATGTTGACATCACTTTCAGGATGGGTCTCGTTTGAAAAAAATGAGCATCACGTATTATTTAGGCTCAGAGGACCAAATTTCTCTACCATTTGCCATACTTTTTCTCTCCGCTGTAACTACGCATCCACTTGTCCAAATGGTACAATATATACTATCTTTACTGATAAGATGATATCATGACCCATGAAAATGGGTCAATCGCTCAATCTATCATCATTCCAGATGAACCATTTGAGGTAAGAAACAGATCTGATTTGAGGGCAGCCTAAAGGCGTCTATTTCAGACCTTCCTCTCGTATTTTTAAAATCAAGAGTGAAAAATGCAATGTTCAGACACCTTCTCACCGACGCCATTTGGAATCCAAAAAGTCTTGGCGTTCAGGTAGATTAGCTCTTTATTGGGACCATTCTGCAGAGAGCAGGCAGTCTACAGAGCGGGCAGTCAGGACGGATTCATTTGTGTCAGACTCCACAACCGCGGCAACACTGCCTTTGTATTTTCAAAATACGAAAGACTTAATTTTAATCAAAATTTTATTTTTGAGTAAATAGCACAATAACAGTGGTATTTGTGTATAATTTGAAGTCCACTTTATTTAATCTCCTCTGTTCTAACTTTACGCAGTTTTACAACAAATTTCCCAACCTATCATCAAAATTCGTCAGTAAAACGTTTAAATAGGTAACGTGAATACACCTCCAAACATGACAGTCTAGAGAAGTGGAAGGAATTTGGGATCACCTTCCAGTTATAAGTTTTGTTTAAGATTAGTGGATATAACTTTACATAAAAGACTTACAAGCCCTGAAGTTGGATAGACCATAAAAGCAATTATTCCTTAATTAAGATCGAGATCTATTAGATAAATGTGTGAAATTCTTGCAGTGGATAAGGTGGAAGCTAATAATTCAAACACTGCGAAATGGGAAAACCAACATGCGGCATCTCTATCACAGCGGAAGGTATCTTTCGATACTTTTAAGATTATTTCGCGCTGCAGTCTCTGGTGGAAGATTTGGAGAGGGTTTAATTATCTCATCTACAGGTGGGTGGCTGTGAGGAAGGAGATTGGCGGCAGAGAATTAAAATATTCCGATTTCTCACAGAACTAATTCCTACCAAAATTGCCCATGCTGACTTCTGAGCCGCCATCTTTAATTGCATTTTTCGTTACATCATCGGTCTCTGTTAAAGGTTTTAATTGACGCTGGAGGACTTCCAATCGAAGCCGCATTACATCATTGTTTGGGCTTTAAGGCACTTTGAAATATTGTGAATTTAACATTTTAAATTGATATAGGCAACAATTCGTTTAATGTGGCTTCACAAAAGTCCGCAGATGAAAATTCGCCGTAAGAGCTGGACATCATCAGACATAAGCGAATTTTTCGAACAACCTCGATAAAATTTGGGAGGAGATTTAATTTGCTATATATTCCATGCATGGCTTTTTTAATGCCTCTGATTATTGTATACTATGAGTTTACCCTCTGCAGTAGATGAATCCGACAATGCGGAATTGACTTGGAGTTGATGCATGCATTCTCGTTAACTCTTTCAGATATCAATCAGTTTTTCTTCGTCCGAATATAAATTGAGGAGTTCTATTTAAATAAGAGATTTATCTCCTCCTCATTGTGAATGAATTTAGAGGCGCAGTGCTTTCATCACTGAAGACTCTCATGATTATTCGGATATTAAAATGTTGCCAAACAAAGTGCAGTATTTGTAAATTTTGACAGATAAAACAGAAGGCGCCGACTCTCCTCTTATTTCCTTTCCATTTAAAATCTACTTCCTCGCCCCTCACCATTTGATGAAAGCAATTCTAATTAAGTCGAGAAAGTCTTAATCCGGTAGGATTACAAATGCAATTTAGTCAGTATCCAGCACTTCCTTCCTCTCGCTCTCCATTCGAATGTTTGCGCGTGTCATTAGAAGGAATGTTTAAATCATCTCAAACAAATCTCTCCCCTCAAAACTGGCTTTTGCTATTTAAACCCATTCATGATTCCCAACTCAAAATGCTAATTAAGTCTCCAATCCTTATGTCCTTAATACTCTGCCTATGAGATGATGAGGGGGGACGACCAACTAATACCACGTCTATATAAAAGTCACTTCTCAAATCCCCTTGAGTTTCAGTCCGTATTTTTTGTTTAAATAGGGTAGTTATTAAAAGAAACGCTTAAGAATTCTTATTTAGACATTTATTCCTATAGTTTACATTTTCAGTACGGTAATAATAGTATGTGATACAGTAATGAAATACTACCAAGTGCTTAATTTAATTTAAAGCTTTCACGTCTGAAAAGAGATTTCTCAACTGGATTTTAAGTCGTTTGTCGAAATGAAATAGACCAAAAACTACGGATGAACCATTTCTATCTCTGCGTACGAACAATTGTAGATGAAAATTGAACATCTACTTAGTAAATTAGCCGACAATTGATTTTAAATGATATTTGGTTTCCCGTAAGAAGAAAACCCAAATCAGATACCTGACTTCAATATTTAATTGTCAAAGTAATGAGTGTGCTCTATTGATGACAGCAAACAGGGATATAGGGCCTTTAGATAATATATCTGCAGTCGGTTATCGGTTGTATTCAACTGATCATTTAAATAAATTTTCTTGCAATCAGCGCACTTACTGCACTTTCCTACCATTCAAATATGATCAACAGTCTTATTATCGCTGTTGAGATAAGTCCTTACTAATGATTCAAATAAGCAGAAATCTAAAAATTCATCCCAAACTTACCTTGAAGTCGTGCAATCTGCGTAGAGAATGTCGAATTCTCTTGGAGCAATAAGTTTGCAACGATTGACCCCAGGTTGGATAGCACCCAGTCCGCGAAGAATTCTGACCTGCTCCACATTGCAAACAACCGGTTGAATGTCTAGCCTCTTTAGTTTCGTGTAGACGGTGTGAAGACCACCAACAAATTGTTTCAAAAATAACTCAAATGCCTGAGGCAGACAGATTAGAAGACCACGACCCTCCACATTGAAAGCTGCTAACTGGGCTCCTCGGTATTCCAGAATGTGGACCTGGTTATTGTTAACAATTGTGTTGCCGACACCTGGTGAAACCTGCATATTTCATCTGAAATTGGGAGAAGGAATTTGCCGAGGGATTTGAGCATACGATATGCTCGCGGCCGCTAAGATCGGCGCACCAATAGCACTGCAACTGGCGAGAGCCAATCAGATTTTGAGTTAGGTGGAAGTGCGAAGATTTAGCACTTGTACACTGAAGAATTTACACTTAAAGGCTCTCATAACTTCAAGTATTAGTTTTACGTAGGATATTGGCCTTTTAGCCTATTTTATTGAATGCAACTGAGCTTTCCTAATCTCCCTCTCAATTCAAATTCGTATCGGTGCAAAAGAAAGCACGCGCTCAAATTCGCAATTTTAGTTGTGGCCCCATTGTCATATTTAGATTTGATATATGATAGCGAATTTTTCTTCCAATAATCTTTCCTATGCTTTCCTCATCATTTTCACCGCTGTTTGGATGCGTTAAATTGCCCATCCAATCAACAGGAGCATTTGGAACAAAGACTTCTGAAGATGGCACAACATTTGTAGAATTTATGGCGGCGTTGTAAAAACAATTGCTTAGAAATGGTGTGAAATCGCTCAAAATCAGAATCCAGAAGTGGCTTTTTGAACTAAGAGTATTAGTTAATGATCACACCCACAAGCAATCAGAATCGGTGGTCATTCTTTTAACCTTTCTTGGCGTCACTGAATTTGACTTTGTTTAAATTGTGACGTTCCCTGGTTATACCTGTAAGGCCTTACATGCGTGAGTAGTCTTACGGGATGTTTCCCCAAATCCCCTGTTCTCCCCCTATCTCACACGGTTAGAACGGAGATTTTAAAGGTTTAATCTCATTAGCAGAAATTCATAATGAGGTAATGTTAAGTATTTTAAAATCCACAGTAGAAAGTAGATACACTTTGAAACTGATTCAAATATTTTAACTCTTCAATAGATTGTTAATTTTGGATTTGATTGAGAATTTAAAAAATTGCTTTTAGAAATGGAAACGTTGATTGGTTCTAGGGACAGTAGATATCGCAGGACTGAAAGTCAGGAGATTAAGGGAAGCATGGGTTTTAGATTTCAGGATCATCAGATCAGCTATTTTTTTCGAGTTAATATCTCATCATACTTACCTGGTTTTGTCTTATTCTTTGTTCTCTATGACAATTTGAATGGATGGATTTCACAGCCATTCGTCTTTCACATAATTTGTGTAGCACCCATCTGCTATATAAACGATTCTACGAAATGGAAAATCATCTCTGGGTTTGTGGAGATCGATGAGTCAGGCCTACCCCATCTCGCTTTCATTTGCAAAGAGCCTATGACATCGAGAGTCCACACGTACAATTTAATTTTTATGCTCACCATTCAGATGCAGTTTTTTGTTTGATAAGAGAGGAAATTGAATTCCATGGAATTCCTCATCCAAATTTCACCTTCCATTTCACCGAACACCTGTTTGGCATCCGCTTGAAGTTGCCATAACCAACACTTAGTGAATGCAGATTTAGAGGAACGCACTTTCGGTAAATGGAATTACAAGTGCATTTCAGGTAGTACTTCAACTGTGAAGGCTAGCCCATTTTTCCGGGAAGATTTCTTCAGTCAGAACATTTACATTCGCTTGTGTTCTGCTGTAAAATCCTAGCATCATCTGCCGGACAATAGTATGAACATCCTTTAATCTACTATCGTCATGACTGATACGAAGATTCTTCCAGCAACACTTTCAATTTTTGGATCTTTCAAAGTTTCACAAGCCGTCTGCTGACCAAAATGGTATCCTTACAACGTAAGAAATCTGGCAAATAAACTGATTGCTAGTTATGGCAGCGCAAATATTCGTGAATTCAAACTTTATTTTTTAAAATCTCTTCTTCGACTTTAATTAACCCAGTAGCTTCCGGTGTCAAAATACTGGCCACTAAAATATCATCTTCTAAACGTTGTTAAAATGCAAAAATATACTCGTTTGAAGGTGGCGCCAATCTTAGGATTTCATCTTCATCCAGGTTGCCTTGAATTAAATCATGAGAATGAAGCGAATTATCACCAAATTCTTGTTTGATGTGAGTTTCAATTCTTTAAATTGAATATACAGATTTTGGGTAAGTTAAATCCAGCGTATGCGTTAAATATTTGCGCTTTGATTTTATTGGTTATGTTGGAACTTAATGGTCCAAATAAAATTCGAATTGACTTATTTGACATAAATCAAATTATTATGTGGAGAAATATGGGAAATATTCAAACTCAGGCACCTTTTAGTTAAAGGCAGAGAGTCATCTACAGGCGCCAATCGAATGCGAAGTGAATGACGATAGGTTAACGACCCTTGATTGTGAGTAAAGTCGGAACTGTAAAAGCACTTGAGGTATAAGACCAGGCGTTCATCACATTGTCAGCAATCAGAGCCAAATGCAGATAAACTTAGGTGTTGCGATTGGAAAGGAATTCACCAATGGAGTATATGTCGATGGCAATGTCTTTCAAACTGTCGACTGTGAAGGATTTGGTCCGTACATTCCAAAAGTCGCCTGGGGCCTGTGTCACAAAGAAGTCCTGAAAGGTGCTGAAGAAAATCTACTGTGCAAGTTCACAAACGTAGTCGAAGTGCTTGGAATAAGTCAATACGAGTTGAGTAAAGTCGTTGACGAGGATAATTAGAGTTACATTGAGGAAAACAGTGAGTTACTATTTCGAGTGAAAACAGGCGGAAATAGGGAAAATAAAACTCACCTACATGCAGGATGAGGTGTTTAGACACCTTGAAATGTGGGTAAAGGCTCCATTTGGCAGTGTCAAGTTGGCTATCAAGGGAGGGAGGCGCAACTTGATTTTTTAATGCAAGCAATTGCGATGATCAAAGGCCCATTTCAGGTTCTTTGAGGTGTTGCCATTGCAAGTCAAAAAATCGATAAAAATTTTAATTTTCCTTATCTTCCGGTCAAAAGATTGAATTTGAATCGCGCACATCGATCCCATACTCCATTGGAAATAGGTCCTAGCAGGTTCATCACCCCTATATCACCTTTTGAAGACATCAGAAAGAAGAGAACAAATGGTTCCTAGTAGAACAGTGCTTCTTGTTAGCAGCTTATTAAAAAAACTATCTTTAATCCTGATTAGTGAAATGGAATACACATTTCTGTTTCTGCATTTGGTTCAGTGATTGGATGCTTGCATGATTATAGTCTCTAATGCATTTTTCCAGAAGGAATGGATAAGTATAAAGACACTTCCTCCAAAACTAGTGATTCCAGTAAAAAGTGTTAGACAGAGCTCTAGCACTGATCTGCATCCAAATGAAGAGTACAATTGGGATTCCGGACGTGAAAGGAGGATGAAAACAACTAAAATAGTCAATAAGATATTTTAAGATAATTGCCATAAACCCAGATTCATTTCACACCTCAAACACTGAAACATTAACTAGGGTAAGTTCATTTTTGATATTAAACTTAAATAAATTCCAATCCTGATTTGCCCATACTTTCACCCGTATCCTCTCTTGTGAAACGAGCTGGTTTAGCCAAAGTCAGCCAACCCCATTGTAAGATACACTGTATGGGACGCCGCCATTGATGGCGGCGAAACTGAAACCAAAGACTATGTAACCAATCATCTACTTCTTTACTCCCATGTACAGTCACAAGCCACTCCGAGAATAGAACCAATGACGGGGACCGAGGAACAACCAACCAAAGGGATGCCAACCCTCGAAGTTGAGAAAAAGGCCTGGATGACTAGAACAAGCTAGAAACTGGTCTGCCTGCGGGGCATAACGTATGCCTTCAATACCCGGCCTTCAAATATCTACGTGTATAAGTCCAACTCTAACTGTTATCTCAAGCTAACCCCTGAATAACTACCCTCTAACTAATTCTCCCTTTACTATACCGCTAAATGTAAATAAAACCACCTTACCGCAATAAAACCTCCTGTTGACGCTGGGCTTTTCATACACCATATTTTTCTGGAACACCTACTGTTTATTGCGTTATGATACACATTGTAATAATTTTTTGCTTTATGATTATATTAGTCAGATACTAATGCATTAGTAGCTTATTGCTTTTTGTTTGTTTTTACTCAGTAATTTAAAAGATCAGTTAAAAGTTTAGATTGGATTAGTTAATTAGACCAAATTAATTTATTTTGATGAATTTAATAATCAATTAAATTGATATAATATAACATAATATGAATTAATTAATATTAGATTAATTAATTTAGATTAGTTAATTACTAATTAGATGCAGATATTATTAGATGCATAATTAATCGAAAAATTATTAAAATGATTTAAACAAGTAAAAGTAAATTTTGTGCACTTTCATGCGTAAATCGACATTTATTTTAACATTTACGAAAACGGTAAAAATATTGTTAATCTCAACAAATTGAATTATTTTATAAAATTTGGTTAAAGTTAAAGCATAACTGATAAATGAATTCTTTTAATGAAAAATCATGCCGTAATATTTCAAGAATCGGTGTATTTGAAAATTCTAACTAGACACAGAGGTATAAATGGAATTTATTGGTATTTTAACTTCAAATTAATAGCGCTATTTTATGAATAAGACACTGACAAAAGAAAACAAGAAAATATATGACTAAAAGGATGATACTGACATAAGTTGCAAGACTTTCCTAGTTATATGAGTGACCTAACTTATAAAGTCTCCGTGACCACGTTAAGTTAAATATTATATTAGAAGGCTAAAAGGTGTTTTCAATGTCGGATTATATAAACATGAGCTCAATGCATCGGTAAATCAATCAATTAAAAGAGTATGCCAATTTTCATATTCTCAGTCACACTTCATTTTGAACATGCCAAACGACAATATCATTCAAATAATAATTAAATCATATCGTCTTTGAAAATTCGGTGCAGTAGAAATGTTACACCGCTGCTATATCTATCAATTAATGCGCTTTCTCTCTAATCCATTTCCGATTTTCTTGACTTGAGTCGATTAGGGTCGATTAAAGTAGGCTGAACAGTCATTTACTTTAGTTTCTATCCATGAAGATTCTTATCATATAAAAAAACACGCATGTTTTAAGTTATAAATAGTATTATAATAAAACTTATTAGAAAATATCATTCAAAATTGCAATTTTGCTCACTTTGGGTCCCTCAGGCCTATATTAATCCGAGTGTTGACACTGATTAGGCTATTAAGACCGAAAATTCGCAACAGCCATCCATCCAATATCATATTTGATACCTTTTTCAATCGGGTATTAAACTGAAAGCTTAAATCTTGGGATCTATAACTTGAAACTAGAAGTCGTTAACGTACAAAAAGAAATTTAAGTTGCATCTGCATCATCATGCTTATTTAATATCAACTTGTAATAATACTCATTTAATCCATTGTTCATTTTATTCTAAATCAGTTCTTCGCATATGTGTTCACCGATTTCCGGTTTCGAATCTGATACTTCCCAGTACTCTTAAAATTTTGCCAGGATAATTTTAACCGGACCAAGACACTGCCCATCCACCGAATCAGTTTGATTTGACATTGTCAATTACCTAACTGATCTTTCCCAACTACGTCTCTTACAATACGCTTCTATAATGTTTTCATTTTCGGTATCACGTCAGTACTATCGACATTATCTCTACCGTTAAATTCGATCTAACCCCATATAATTATCACCCTTTTTTCAGATAAAAACCCTCTTTCTAGCTGTTTCCCCGTTAATTAATATTGTGGTCAGTAGAACACGCAAAAATATGTTCTTATTTATTTTACTTTGGGCATAATAGTACCCTTTAATCCTTAATAGATTTAGTAAAAAATATTCATCTACAAATGTGATGACATCTGTAATAAAATAAGCATATTCACATGGATAATTATTGTCAAAGATAATTAAACCCGTTAACAAGGTCACCTGAAGGAAATTAACCTTATGTAATTACAAGTATTAGCATCAAGAGAAAATCAACTTGGAAGGCAATCTTTTAGATTTCTTGTCAAATGCTGCAATTTACTTCTGATTTTTGAAATATTTTTAATAGAATCGTTATACTACCATAGCATTTTATTAAATTTAATAAATTCAAAATAGTGGATGTATTGCATAAAATAAAATTGGCCTTTCATTGTCAGCCAAGTTGCCTGGAGTAAGAAATCAGGATAAAACCATCGTTTTATAAATATTATGTCAATCAAACTAAAATATGACTTAAATTAGCTCAATAGTAAATAAGCAAGTTATTTCTCTGTTTTATTTTTAAGCATTTTGACTTTAATAACTTTCACAATATGCGTAGGATCAGATGAAGGTCAAATGTTTGCGGCCTAATCTAGCCTAGAGTTGTAGCTTGTTGGAATTTCGTAAATGGCTCAAGCGAACGCTGCTCAACAGTGAGCTGAGATTTATTTTTCTTACATTTTAGTGATTACATTTTTAAATTATTGCTAATTGGTGATTCTGGTGTTGGCAAATCCTGTCTTCTTGTGCGTTTTGCTGTAAGTAAATAAACTAACTTTTATACTTGAAGGACGACACTTATTATGAGAATTTTAGCAGCACTATTGGAGTTGATTTCGTAAGTCTCTTATTATTCTTAAATAAGTTCATCATTCAGAAAATTCGAACAATTGATTTAGATGGTCACCACATAAAATTACAAATATGGGATACTGCTGGCCAAGAACGCTTCCGTACAATGACAGTGGCTTATTATCGCGGTGCTCATGGAATTATTGTGGTTTATGATGTTGCATCAGAGGTAATTCTTCTCCACTAATTTTTTTGTATCCCACTAGTTTTCTTCTGATATACAAGTTTCTTACATTCCAGCTGCAGTTTTGTTAGTGTCTTTACTGTGATTTGTTATTTACTCTGATAATATCTTTGTTTGCAAAGGCATGGTGGTTTCATCGGCCACATCACTGCCTTCGTTTTTATTTGTGATGGCTGACCACTCGCCTAAGTTAATCAACTGGCCGATACGCTCTGGATGACGCAAACGTGAGTTCACTCAGGAAGCAGAGGAACGTTAAAATGATTCTGCTTAAAGCAATGGATTAAATTTCATAGATTTTATTCGAAGATAAGACTTTTAGAAATCTCTCTTGATGGCTTTTATTTCTACTACGCTGTATCCCTCCCTGTGTTCAGGTACCTTCGCAGGATTAAAAATTATCGATGTTTTTGCATTCTAGTGGATAATAAATAACGAAAAAAAACGTTAATTGTTGTTAAATTTCAATCAGTAACTCAAGTTCTTCTGACTTTATAGAAACCACGCCTTATTTTCATTTCTCAATACTGTCTTCTCGTCTCTTAATCATTTCAAACGAATTTTTGTATCCTTCAATTACTTGTCCATTTTGTTTTCTACATATTCGTGATGGCGGCTTGAACTGTTTTCCTTTTTGTGTTTTCATTGTGAAAAATTGGCGATTGTATTCTGTTAGAGTAGAGCATAAGTCATTATCGGTTGTATTTTGCACCGATTTCGCAACGGTCACCGAGCACGTATTTCGATGCTCATCGTTGCTTATCCAGTGACGTGAGTGACCAGCCGTATTATTTAATCTCTTTCAATTAGAGGAGTGGTATAATGCGCGTTTCTCTCAAGAGCAAATCCGGCATAATTTTATCAGCACTTTCTCTAATGGGCTCGGAAGGCTATTTCGGCCTTTGCCTTCGGCTATTGCCTTTTAATTCTACTTTTGTTTATTAATCTACTTTAAAGTAGTTTACTAAAATTATTCTATTAGTGTCGTCTCTGTAATGTAGGTAAAGCTGGTCTACCACTTCATTTAGCCTGCATTGAATTTAAAAAATCGTCACTTATTACTTCTAATGTGTTTTTTTCCTTTATGGGACTTTCTATCTCTATTTTTCGTTGTGATTGTCATAAATTGTTTCACCCTTCCAGGAGAGTTTCCGCAATATTGAGGACATTTGGTTGGAGGAGATAAAACGACATGCACGTCCAGATGTTACCAGAATCCTCGTCGGAAACAAGTCCGATCTGGAAGAACATCGGAAAGTCACATATGAACAGGGTGCTGTAAGTTCGAAGCCTGTTTCTATAATTAAATAACCTACGCTCTGCCTAGTAGTGTCGCGGTGACGTTGCGGTTATGTTCTTGTCTTTCGCTTTGGATTACGTAAACTTCATTTCCGTATTATTTTTACACCTAATACTCACTACTTAATAATGATAAAAAATGGTAAAGGCGATTTTGTGCTATTTCCTCTCCGAAATGGGTGCCAGAATATGTACTCGTTTGATGGGCTGGAAAATTGAGACGTATTTTGCATGGCTGACGTAATGGTCGATGTTCCCGCCTGTCATGCCGATTTTCAAGTGTTCTAGGTTCATCAGTGCATATCCAATGGTTGTTTGAAAGTTTCTCATTTGAAAAGAATGGAATTCTCACCACGCATCAATTTTCCATATTTATGATTGTTGTTGATAGTAAAGTTATTGCAGAATGAACAGAAGTTGCATTATACGTAAAATCGGCAGGTGGAGCTATTTCCATAACTCACTGCTATATCAGAAACTTGAGCCAAAGGTAAAGTCGAGATTCTCAAGCAAGAAGTATCTGAAAAGTAAAGAAATTTTGGCGCCTACACATTTTACAGTAATCTTTATCTTTGGGATTTTCAAATGCCTTTTTTCTGTTATCCGAGGCAAAACGAAATACTAAAACTTTTATAGTGGGAAACGGATAAGAAGAGAAAAGTAGTTCACTTCTATAAGGGGAATGGGGTAATAGGAGTGGGACTCGGAACATTAGGTAAATCCTCCCCTATCGGACGTACAGAATCATGCTATCTGATTAATGTTTAGGCTCCAGATGACATGAATTTCAGTCCATTGAATAAACTACTTTCTTTCTATGACAAATTAGGGAAAGAATATATATATAATTCGAAAGTCGGGCACATTAAAAATGGATTGCTATTGCCTATAGCATGGTAGAAATGTGTTCCAGTTTCTAACCGCAAAAGGGCAAATGAAATTCGTTAACAGTTAGACCAATAGGTGGTAAAGGAGAGGGATTCTGAAAGTATCCAAGTGTTTTTCTTCGTTTGATTTCGGATTCGGGTTGCACAGGATGGGTAGTTCGCGTTCCAAAATCTAAATTTTATGATATATCCCCTGGTTTACTTATCACATTCTTGTCTACGCTATCCAGTCCTTATTGGCCGACTGATTAAATACGATGGCCGATCTTGTCGCTTCAGTTCATTTTTCTTCTGAAGGTTGGGAGAGGGGAAAAACCCTACATTATCCTGGCAGAGTAGAAATAGCTAATTATTTTTATAATTGATATACTTTCCACTGTGTAACTACGGTCATTATTACTCACTGAAAAATACCGGAAGTTATAATGCTCAATCATGGGTAAACATTTAAAAGTGGAGAACAGTGGGTCTGCCGAAGGTTAGGATCGGATGAAAGAGACCAAAGTATCGGACATCATTGTGATTTATTAATATGCTAAGAAGAAGCCGTACTTTTTCTTTCTAGGAATTTGCAAAAATGCATGGGATGGAGTTCTTTGAAACCAGCGCCAAGAATGCCTCGAATGTGGAGGAAGCCTTCTTTGTCTTGGCCTCCAAATTGTTGAAATTCTTCCGCCAACAACGATTATCCCGGATGCAAGAGGAAGGTGATCAATCGAACACCATAGTGATAAAAAACACCGAACCAATTAATACCAATCCAGAGTCCTCTAGTTCTTGTTGTTGAGTTCCC
>CAADRB010000003.1:4542819-4586715 GCA_900708905.1 Hymenolepis diminuta
GGGGTGGAGGGTATAGTGGTAGTGCTAAGAGGGAGGAAGGAAGTAGAAACAGTACTACTACATTTTGAAAAGGGCAATTTTCACCAAATATTTCCACCTACCCACCCTCTAGGCTATTGCTGCTGCTGCGGCCCTAATTATAGTCCACATAGAGAAAAAGGAATGGGAACGCGTAAAGGAGAGAGAGAGAGAGAGCTAGACAATATTTTGAGGGCAACAAAACATACCACAACTTATTAACGCAAATACGAATCGTTGTCGAATACATAGTAATTCAACTATTATCCCAGACATTCTCTTCCTGTATTTGAATCCTTTCCATATATAGGATAATGCAAGAGTTGTTATTTATCGATTAAATTAGATACGCGTTCAGAGTCTCAATTTGACTGGGTGCAGGAAAGTTGATAAAAGTAGCGCAGTCAAATGAGGTGCGAGGGGACATCAAACGATAGAAAACACCACAATAGGACAATATAGTTGCGGTGTTGAAAAGCGAGGATGAAAGGGAATATGATACAATCGTATTATATATATATATATATATACGTCGCGCAAATGTGGGTGCGGATTCTAAAAGGGGCGAAGTGGAATGAAGGGCTAAGAGTAGTATAAAATGCTACCCACTGGTCAAATCAAAGTAGAGCGCATGGCAAAAGGAAGGACAAAAAAGGCATTGACGCTTACTGCCGGTGTTATACTTCCGGTATTTGAAGCAATCAAATCAAATAAACTCTTTCAAATGGAGAGAAAGATATTACTAACTCGTTTTATCTTTCCATCGCTTTTAAACCGTTGCCGATAATGATTTCGCTATTATTCAGAAAATGTTGACAAATTCCAAAATAAATTTTAAAAATGAGGACAAACAACTTGTGAACTTGTGAAAGTTATAAGTGGGTTGGTAAAGGTGATCAACTAATATATATTTCAAGATCGGAAGCTTAGGGAGAAATTTCACTGAAGTCGAATTGAATCATCGAGGTCATTTATTTCTGAAAAAAATAACAGTATAGACCCTCGAAAATTTAATAATAAAAAAATTATTTGAATTTTCGTTTTGTCCTGGTTTTTATTCGAGATTTCAGTTTGATTAGTCAAAATGCAATATTACTTTCTTAATTTGCCTATTTTATGGCAAAAGTTTGGAAATAAATGTGTGTGTAGCTATGGTGATAGTTCCAAGCAAACGAATTTGCAAAAGTACTAAATTTTGAGAGGTTGCAAGAAAACAAAATTTTCGAAGAATTTGATTGAAAGCTGTGCATTTTGTGCAAATACACACATACACACGTTCACATACTGCAACATAGCCTCCAAAGATGTGTACTTTTGAGGAAACACGTGAAATTTTATTGTGTGTATGTGCGCTGTTGATCCAATATCATACAGCTTAACCAGCCAATCTTCAATCTCGCCCCTTCTCTCCTCTCTAACTTGTCCGTTTCTGCAACTGGGGCTTCCAGCTTAGAACATCGCTGACGCTCAGTAAACAATACTTCAGATCTAAAGCGGCACAACTTAAGCATTCCCATATTCGCAGGTCATCGATGCACGAGTTAAAAAAATCGATATCCATCGATACAAATTATTCACAAGCCAATGCATTGTCATTTGGCGAATATGAGCCTTAGTGACTACTTAAATATTTTATAAGTAAACATTTCTGAATTTTATGTAATTCAGGTGTGAAAATCCCATGAAAGAGACAGAGAGCAAGAGAGAGAGAGAGAGAGAGGGACTGAAGCTTCCGTGATAGGGAAAGTGCAGTTCACACAAACACAAATGTGAAGAGCTGAACTCCGATATCACATACAACAAAGCGACGGCAACTCTTAATGGGTTTTCAAGGACGATTTGCCGCCACTACGCTACCCATAATTCTCCCTCACTTCCTCCAACTCTATTTAATTTATTCAACCAACAAACAATCCCTTACACAAAAGCACTTCCGCCCACCAAACTAATATTCGTTCATTCCCTCTACGGCATCTTTCATATTAAAAGAAATCAGACAGTCGTTTAATGCTAAGTACGCAGGTTATCTTTCAAATCTTTGGGTTTAGAAGTCCGAACTCATTTGAGTAAAATTCGACTGTCTTCAATTACTGTCAGGTATCATCCCTTGGCAGCCAAGTGATCAATTGGTATCTAACTTTTCTCATACAGAAATCAAGGATGTACGTCTCAAAATAAACTTACTTGTAGGGTTTTTCTCCAGTGTGTATCCTTTCATGCTGTTGAACGTGACTGAGTTGAGTGAATTTGCGATCACAATAGCGACAGACGTAGGGTTTGATGCCGCTATGAATTCGACGATGTTGGGACAAATAGGCGCAAGTTGAAAACTGACGTCCACATTGATCACAACGATAGGGTCTTGGATCCTGTTTATGAGTAGTGGAGTTGTGTGTTGAGAGATCTTGACGCGAAAAGCAAACCTACAAAATAAGATACAGTTTTAGACGCACACCTAGATGCATTTATTAATGCATTTATTAATTTTGAAAAAGGATCTTTATAATGATGACAACGAGGTACCTCAAAATTCTTTACAACAAATTTAAATTTCGCCATAAATTCAGCTCTGACTTATTTATCAAAATAAAAACTTTAAAGCGATATCGTAGTATTTATAATTGAATTGAATGTGTATCCTAGTGCAATCCCTCCCCCCTACTAATTAATGACCTTGAGAATTAATTCATTCCCCCCCTCCCCCACCCATCATGTTTATAATAAACCTATCAAAAATTAGACTGGCGATTTAATAATGCAAAACATGTATGATTTGACTACCTTAAGCAAATATTTCTCAAAAAATAATTAGAATATTATAAAGTCACCATGTTCGCGATCCAAAACGTGCGAGTCCGGAAAAATGACATAAAAGAGGAATAAAAAATAATTTTTGACTATTTTTAGTTTGGCTTTAAGTCCAAGACAAATTCACAAAATATGACTGAAAACTATTAAATTCCGGTTCTTTATCTCTAGAGGAACTAGGGACGCTGATCATTTTATTAGTAGTATGTATTTTAATATTGTCTCCAAACCACTGAGAATCTAGGTAAACATCAGTGATAGAGAGGTGTCTACACCCCCAAGAGTATAAATATTTATTCAAATCCAAACAAGATTTCACAGAAAAAACACACACAATGGGTTCTGGCAGTTTTTCGTCCATGTGTTTTGTAATGTTTAATTGCTTTTTTATTTTATTCAGCTACACCGTGTCATAAACACACTGCATTGGAGGTATACAGCATACACACACACGGAAAATCACATAGCCCTGTTCGATTGACAGGCCACAAATCTTGAATGACCTTGAGCCTCTAAGTTCTGATTGGTGGAAGGATGTGTGCACCAAAAGAGTGCAAAATGATAAGACGTCAATTGGATATGGCCCAACGAGTCCTGGTTTTTACCTCTGCGAATATACCCGTATTTGATAGAAATTTTCAGAGAAAACAATGAAGATGTACAACTGCCCCAACTTGATAAATTTATTTGCCCTTTTTGACAGATGGCAGGGTAAATTTAAACAAAGACTACGCAGGAATAGAGAATTCCAGTCAAGTATAATTTAGAAATAAGAGGAATACAATGAATGAAAATTCTTGAACTAATTTTTTTATAACATCAAAATCATATTTCGAAGATTGCTTGAAAGACAATAAATCATGCATTATATTAAGATAATTTTACTTATTTTCAAAAGTAAAATAGCTTGGTGGAATACTGAGTGACAGCAAGATTCCAAATCGTCTGCGTCATCCCAGAATCCGATATTTGTTTCTCATAAAATATGATTTAAATTGACAAAAAAGACAATCAAGGATCCCTATTTTCACAAGATTCGAAATAAAATAATAATGCAATCACGTTAAATTCAACTCAAATTATGCTTATCTGGCTGAATGTGTTCCCATTTTAAACGCCGATTGATCACAATCGAAAGATCGAGAGAATTAAAACAAAGGACCTTCGCAATTCAAATGAGGAGGGCTTTTTTCCTCCATTCGTTAAATGAAGGTACACATGCATATGACTGCATGCTGTCGGACATTCGAAAATCAGCTTCAAATTAGCGGGTTGATTAAAGCTTAGACATATTTGAAAAGACCGGCATTCCATCATGGAACACTCAAACGCATTGCTCAAACCTCTTGTATATCAAGAATCTTAAATAAATAAACTATTTCAGTAGCATCTAACTGTACTGAGCTTATACAAAAGTTACTTTATTTCGAATAATTTGGGCAATAAATAAATTCTATTGAGTTCACATTCTCCATACTATGCTTGTACAATCGTGTATGGATGCTTGGTATTTGGGTTAAATGAAAACATTGAAGTAAGGCTCAAGGATAGTTGAGCATCTGACGTGCGTAACGATAGAAAAATCCACTGCGTGGCATGTACTTTTTCACTGGTGGATACTAAAATTCACTTTCTCACAAAAACTACCTCATTTTTTGCGTTTCTTCCACCCCATAAAATGCATATTAATTGGATCAGTTTCCGAAGAAACGCAGGCAGAGAGTCTACAGATTACATTTAGCAGAGGGGGATGGGGTGGATTTGACCAAAAGTGACCTTTTAGAAGGAAAACAATCCCCTGAAAAGGTGATTATTTTTTCTTCTAAAACCAGACTGAATGGGAAAAGTGTATTTTGAACATTGATACCACATAGTGTTGATTTGGTTTGTATCGAGGTGAACAAAAAGATACCTACCTGTGGTTAACGTGTTCGTTTCCGATCTTCATCGGTGTACTCAGTTAGTATAGTGACAGATCAGCGCTGGTTAGATCTAGTTAATAAAACGGGGTGGTGTAAATCAAGTTTCCCACAAGATACTCTACGATGCTACTCCTCTACTCAAGAATGCCGGAAAACGCCTTCCTAAATAGGCTTAGGAGTTACGTTAGCAATTATTTGTGCTGGTTTATAAAACACTTTAATACAATATAAAGTATGGAAAGCGGGAATTGAGTACAACACGAAAAATACAGTCAGACTCGACACTACCCGGCGCGAGAAAAGTGTCTAGACGGAAACATGTGACGATTTGGAGGTACCAATCAGTCGAATGTGTGTGTGTGTGTGTGTTTATGTGCGACTAACGCGTTGACACAAAGAGAGAAAAATTCATGAAGATTGCGGGTGATATACGAGGTGTGACTGCAAATAACAAACGAAACCCAATTGTTTTGGCTCTCCATATAACTGAGTACTAATTAATTCGTTTAATTTTCCGTATTTGCAAATGTGAATATGTGAAAAATGACATCTATTCTACAAATATAATTGATTAAGCCTTCCTTCCAGACTGTGGTAACTTTCTATCACAATAGGTAAATGTACGATGTAGCTCTGTTAAATCAAACTGGAACTGCTCAGTCGTACTTATTTCGGGGCAGGTATGTATTTGAAAAAAAGGAGGAACGAATAGGAGCTCAAAATGAAAAATCCATCTCTTGAGAGCACAAACCAAACTTTGATTCGCTCATAAACGTCATCTCGGTAACCGTGGTTTAAATTGCGCAATTCTTTTGTTAATATGAATGTAAGCTAATAATATTTGAACGAATAGAAAGCGGTCAGACCACCAAACCACATTCAAAATCTTTTGCTCAACCGAAAATAATGAAGTAGAATGCAAGCAGGAAACATCATCATCTTGCTGAAATACTATCCGAAGTAACGTTTACAAGACCTATTTATTAATCGAAATAGCTCAACAGAAGAATGATGAGATACGAATTTCTACAAATCTACCACAATGTTGGACACTTCTAATTAAAGTAGATCAAACCGCATTTTTATCTGAAATCGAGGTTTGAGTAGACTCAGCTACGCGTATTATTAGAAAGTCGGAGGTTTTGCAGCACGTTGCCTGCTACAGAAAACAGCCAAAAAGAGGTCTATTTAAAATTGGTCCAGTATTTTCTCCATTCTATTGCGGCATATTGTTGATGAATAAGCGAAAACGAACAAATGCGATAGACTTTTTGCATTCCGAAGGAAAAATGGCAAATGTAGGAGGGAGAGAAGAAGGACGAGAAAACGAAAGCTTGTTGCCAGAAATGGACGAAAAATCCAAATCGGTAAATCTCCTCCTCGTAGGGCAGGGTGTAATAATAATGATGTTAGTATTAATAAATAAGACAAAGCAGGAAAGGTATTTTCGGCATTGGAAATCTTTCCCTTACTTCAGATGCACCTGTCGCTGTTTTTTGCTCATGGCTTGTGTGCGTTGTAGTGTCGGCCAAGTAGTAGTTGTCATAAGAGGGTAGACTAAACGAAGGAAATAATGTCCTCATGTTATTGCTCTCTCCCACCACCCTTCGCCTATCCAACCCACCGCTTAACCACTTCCAGGAGTAGTCGGCATAACTCTACTTCTACTCTTTAATCATTTTCCTAACCAAAGAAAATAAGCCGATTCCTACTCGAACAAACAGAAAACGATCAGAAAAGAGGCGAAATTGTCACAGTCCCTCTGAGTGCATGCGTGAGTGACTAAACGCCCAATCAAATGATGGATCGATAATCACGTACCTGAGCTAGACAAACGCGTCGAGTATGTGAGTATTCGGGCTGCATTACACACTTTATGCAATAATGAGTCTAATATGCTTCAACGATTTTCCCACACTTGTTATGTGATTTTTGTATTTTTATTATTAGAATTTCTTACTCTGGAGGTGATTCTCCAGTCGATTTGCTTTTTGCCGAATCCATTCTTGTACCAACTTTTCAATTTATATGAAATATTATGTGTTTTTTTATATTGATTTTATTCTTTATTATTTTCTTCTCTTTTTTTGGCTCTGGGACTGTTTTGAGGCGACGGAGAGTAGTCATAATTGAACGCCATGTGAACATGCACGGTCGTGTATTTTGTATTCGCGAACACAACGAGAATGATTAATTGATTCCCACGACGAGGGCCATTAATCATCTATACCTGGTGGGTGTCTTATGTAGATTTGTGTGTGTTAAGCGAAAGGAGGGGAAGGTTTGTTATGAGCGGTCATATTACGGTAATAATCAACGTATATACTGACGGAAATTGAAATTTTTGCACCCCCTCTACCCTCATATATATGTCTATATCCTGCTCCTAACAGGATTAGATAAGAAGAAGAGATTCTAACCTACAAGATCACCATTTCGTTGTCAATTTTCTGAAAGGACAAATTTAATTATTGTGATAATAAATAGAGATTGAATTGGCTGTAAATCACTCAAAAGAGTGGGCAGATAGACAAAAAATGGAGCATATAATTTGGTGGATTAACCAATCACGGATTTAGTTTGAGGAGAGATTATAAAAAACATCAAGTCTTGCCCATATTTCAATGTTAACCGCTTTCAAACAGATGTTTGTTCTTACAAGCTTTCTAAGAGAGAATGTAAGTTCCATACTTTCATGAAGACACCATTTTTGGGCATTTCGAGTTATTTAAAAAATTTTAAAATTAATTAGTGTATAAATACAGCTTCACAGCATGTGTTATGTTGTATAATATGGACTATCATTGTTTACCTATCTTTTGCTTCAAAATAACTCACGACGACAGGCTAGACCTGATAGTCGGTGAGTACGTCGGAAATATCGTGTAGACAGATTCACTACTGAAATTCATCAGTAGCACATATCCGACCCTCACCAGGAGAATAGCGGTCTCAAAAAGAGAAATAGGAGTAAAATTTTGAATTAGAATATTCCTCTTATCAAAGTGAAAAACCTAAACAGTAAGAATTTCATTTCTTACTACAATTTTAAACAAGGCATTGGGCTTACTTTAAGTGCATATTCATATGAAAAGTATCTAGAATAAGCTGTAATTTGGTTTCATTGTTTACAAACCAAGTTATCACTTTAAATTTAGGTTGTTTTCTGTTTATTCATGAAAGATATACTCAGGACTGCTGTCTTAGGTTTTGAAGAATTCAATTCAATGCTATGTAGAAACTCTCAGTTCAACGTATTTCTCCAACTTTGACAATGAAACAAAATAACCATGAACAAGATAATTTGACGAAGTGCCACCTACGTAAAGGGTCTTACGCGTCAGAACTTGTCAAATTCTGTCTAAATTAATTATATGTATAGCTTGATGGATATTTATAGTTCTCCTCCAAGTCCCCTTAACAAAATGACCAATGGAAGATACAAGCCTGATAATATTGAACTGCTGGATTGCAATTTAAGTGGATCTTGCCTCCAAATACGAAAACATCGTGTTCGAAAACGGGATATTCTTCTTCACTCGAGAGAAAACTGAGGGTTTCGATTTTTAAAATTAAGGTATCGCCACATGTTATTAAACCGAACTTCAAATTTCCAAAGCCCACTTAATGTATTGAAATTGTAACTTTCTCAAACGGAGAACCGCACTCTTTGATTGGAGTAAAGATGACGTCGTTTAAATTAATAAAATCGGTAACCGAAGCGGATATTATCAGCATCCGTGGGAGCTGAACTTTATCAATAGAAGGGTAAGTTATCAGAACACACTGCTATTTTCAACTATAAGTATAATAACAAAGCGTCATCCAATCCATCTCTGAACTTCTCCTTAACGCATGTCAAAAAGACGAATTCCAGCATCTTGACAATGAATGAATGACATCTATAAGTACATACATTTTCATTCACTTACTATCAGAAATTGAATTTAAGTAAATCAAAGTTCACAAAAAACCCGCCAAGAGAATCCCACTCCACGAAAACTGATTACTCTCTTGTTTTCTAAACGATATCACCATAAAAGGGCTCACATTTATTTAAAGAACCTTTAAAATCTAGTTCAAGGTGGTTTCTTGTGAAGATAAGGGTGGTTCGGAGATAAAAGAATTTAACTAGTTGCATCATAGCTCTCCTTTGTTTTGCACTGGAAATAAGTGGGAAGCAAGGATAAATATGAAATTCATATTGTTCCTTTAATTTTCTGAAAAGCTCTTTCATCTAACTACATTGGACTTCTAAAGCCTATGGGAAAATAAGCCCTTTATTCAGGAATCTTGTCTCTTGGAAGATCGTAGATTTCACTAGATGAGGTCTGAGCAATACGTGAATCGATTTCATTGTCAAACCTTTCCCTCGTGGAACTTGATTGCAGAAGGATGCGATTAACGTGTTTCCTCCTCAGCAGGACCCTCCTAAAACTAGAACCTAGTCAAAAATCCGCCTATTCTCCTCTTTTTGAATAAATATACTTGAATGAGGACTAGAGTCTAAGTTCTGACCAACATCTTAATTGAATAAAGCCACTTATCTAACTTTTGGAATGTTATCAAACGAGAGAAATGGTTAAATTATAAATTATTTCAGGAAAATGTTCCATTTAAATTAAAAGACAGTACACGGGCTGAAGGAGGAATTTAATCGAAAACCCCGCGTGTGCGTCTCGAATAGTACAGTCGTCGTCTTGTGCAGCAAGTAAATAACAAACTTGCGTTTAGGGGTAGAGAGCGGCGAAAAAAATCTAAGAGCAGAAGAAGACTGCAGGTAGGAGGATGCAAAAGTTAAAGACGCCGGCTTTGTCGTTGCCGTTCGCTGTCCAGTCCAGACGCAGGATCACAGAGAACCACTTCATCACTCAGCATAAATAGTTGATTGGGGTCAAGTAATTACCGACCCCACGAATACTGGGTTACGTGAAGTTCAAAACACACTTCTTTACTCCTATTTGCGCATCTCCACATCACTACCAATGAGTAGCGCAGAAGCCAACGACCTTGACAGGTGACTCCGTGTCCGAAATTACGGACAATTTAAATGGAAGGCTAGTGGTAGGCACATTCTCTGTTCTCCTGTACTCCCCTCCTCTCCTTGTATGACAGTTTTTTTATCTACCTCCCGAGCAATGCGTCACTCCAACCTGCCAATCGAATCGTGGAGAGATGCGTAGTAGAGTTGGATGACATGATGAATTTTCACACAGAGACACAATGATTAATGGCTATACTACCACCTATTTCTATGACGGTCAGACAAGAACTCGGACAATGATCATTTTGCGATTACGACAGTCGAGTTGACGTCATACTCACTATACTGCCCTAGTCACCGAAAATCCGCTAATCCGAGACTTCACAATTCATATTTTGGCACTTTAACAGGAATGATTTCTCTGCTTAGCGTTTGATAAAGCTGAATCCCCACCAGAAACCGAGGTGCTGATGTTTAAAATCGATTGGTTGCAATCTTAAAGAAGTGATCGCAGTGGCGTACACTGAGATACACCAATTTGGTAAGTAAATCATTGCTGACAACAACGACTAGACTTGTGGAATCGAGCGTTTTTTCATACGAAAAATGCAAATTTCGTCGGAATGAAAACATAACGTAAGAGACAACATGGAGAGAGTGAGAAAAAGTCACTTAAACACAATAAAATTGAAATAAAGGCAGCTTGAGGTGAATGTTGACTCAATAAAAAATCCATTGGAATTTCAGTGTCTTTCATGTGAGATGGACTAATTTGTATTAAAGTAGACCAATAAATCCTGATTTGATTTTGACAAACACAAACCCACAGTGGATGTGGAAAGGAAGGGAAAAAGGAGTGAAAGGGATTCACAAACTGTGGGAGATGACAAGTTTACTCGGTCTCGCGATATGGAAACAGCGCAGTGACCGCCTTTAGTTTGGAGTGTCGCAGACTTTTTCAAAAAAACCAACCCAAAAGACCGCATATTTGTCGAACACGCAAAAAATCTCGGTAGCACGCGAGTCTTTGGCTTCTGATTGATCTAATTTTTTGTATTTCAAACTGTCTATATTACGTTGATAAAAAACCTAACTGTACTCTTACTATTTCCAAGAGATTTAACTAAGATTTTATAGAACAGTCATGTAGTTGATCGATTTCATAAGATCTCTAATGGGAAGTCGCGGTTAATCAAATTAACTTAAAACAAGCTCCCTTATTAAGTCTGTTAAATGCAGGTCACACAACTATTTAAACAAATGAATTTAGTAAAACGTGGATAATAATAACTAATTTACTTCATTTTCATGCTCAAAATTATTTTATGGAGTCCCGAGAAATCTATCGGAACAACGGGGTATCAGTCAACATTTAAATAATCTGTATGAAATAACCCTAAAGTAAAATGAATTTTTTTTAGCCGACTAAATTTGGCCTTGAGTATTGCCAGTAATACGCTTTATTAATTGAATTACCTCTAAATCACACTAACTTCAAGGTCACAGATCAGAAAACAATCAAGTGCGTCTCTGTATTGGATTTGTGCGAGTTCAAAGGTCAAGAATTAACTGATCCGGTCTAAATTGACTAATTACCTCGGATCACTAATCCCATTTATTCTTAAGTGAAGCATAAATTTTATTTCGAGAACTATTCCGATTTTAAAACGAGTTTACTTAATTAGCTCCTGTGTTTAAGTAAAGGCACAAACAGATTATAAAGCTGTCTGATGAGTTTAAACAATTAAAAGGGAAAAGCGATCAGAATAGTTTCCCGACTTTATGGACGTCAACCAAGTTCCTTTGTTTATCATTAAACATATAAAACCGGGCTAATACCATATTATGAATTCTAGTCACATCTATGATTCATGTCAAATATCTCTATTAGAATATGTTTACAGGAAGTTAATACAAAAATAAGCGAATTAATATTTAAGAGAGTGGGACCATGGGGTAAGAATGCATAGGAAAACAATCATGCAGTGGCGATCAGACCAGTAGTTTCAGGCAAAAAGGACACAACAACAACAACAACAACGTACACAACTTCGAACAAAGAACAGCAAAATATCCTAACTGAGGGGAGGTCAACCGAATTAGAAGTACGCAGATACCTCGCGTACCTGGAAGAGGAGAATTAGGAGCAGAGAGAAGAAGAAGGAAAAGAAAACGGCATGTTGCACACAGCATGGGATCCAGTCTGATCAACAAGCAGTAAGAATGCATGCCGCCTCTAGTTTATAGGTGTCTAATTGTGAATGTATCTTACATTCACAAATATGCATTCTTTTTTTCCATCATGAAAAAATCTTGACAATTTTGGTCTTCTCTCTCCGTACAATAGTCTACCCTTTACTTGTAAAAATGTGGAATAAGAAAATAAAATGGAGAAGCACCGATAGGAGCTGTTTGAGTCATGATATGGATAATCAAACAGCGAGTCACAAAGGGAATTTTGGAAGATTTAAGTGCGTGTCAAATTGAAACGCGGTAGATTTTTTTCTACTGACTGTCGTGTTCACAAGCCTCTAATCAGAAAAGCCGCTCCCATCCGGTTTAGGAAGGATAGCACTAACTACGCTACCCCTCTAGCTCTCTCTATCCTCTCAGTAACTCTATTGAAGCAATCCTGTCCGCTTGTGTCCGGAGAGCGAGAGAAATTTTTTCCGTTCTTGCGCGGGCCAAAGTAAAAAACCACGGACAGAGTATAGTCAGAGAAAGAATTGGAAGATGCCCGATGCTCATTAGAAGTAGCGGATGTGCTCAGAATTATGCATGAGGGAAGGAAACAATTGCTAGAATCAATATGCTCCGCTTCGGACAACCAGTCAAATCATATTCTTAAATTCTCTTCACGGATACACATTCGCAACACCACCTAAAATTCACGTCCCTAGATTTTTTTTTCTAATTTGAAAAACGGATTATAAATTTATAATACATTACGATATCTTATACGACTTTTCATAAGTGATTTAATCTTCCCTACTTGGATCACCTTAGTGCTTTTAAATCGTAGTAAATGATTCATTTCCATGATTAAATACTTAAATCCAACGAAATGGGCCCTTGCATAAAATATCAACTGTTAGACAAGTACGAGAGTTAAATATCCTCCTAATAATTGTACCCAAGATGATGGTGGGACGCTTCCATTCAGATTTTCCACAAAAGCGAAATTGGTTTTGAAATCGTATGACATGAAAATGTAGGAATAAACAACTCATTCAACTCAATCTCACGTGAGAGTGAAATGAGATTGAGAAGTTAAATAACCACACTTCGGAGCAATTTTAAATGAAAAATTAGGTTAACAGATTGAGAATTATAGAGTCGCATCTTCGTGTACCTCAAACCCTTCCTCCACGAGCCATCGCCTTATCTTTTCTAAATTTTAAATCTCAACTCCACGGCTGCATCAATTTAAACAAAATTGTCATTTTAAATTTAAGCATAAACTAGACCTTCACTCCTCTTGCATAAATGCTACTCCACTTAAAAGCAGGTTCCTTCCATGTTTGTGCAAAGTTTATGCGTCGGAAGGGATAAGGCAAATGCAAGAAAGGGTATTCCTGTCTCTACTTAATAAAAATATAACTTAAATAACAATTTTATGGAAAGGAAGAGTAAAAGCGGATGCTTTAACACTTGTAAGGAAAAGGAATGTTATTCAGAAAATAACATTCAAAATATGGCTACTTCATCTCTTCAATGATTCAGCGAAATTTATTTACTAATTAAATGCGAAGCAACATCTTAAAGGTTCAAGAAAATCTCTCCAGTAATCTATTTGAAGTAGAGATTGTAAATTCTTTGATTAAGTAATGATGCTGTCAATACTGGCGACACATCGATAGTTATTAATATATATATATTTGTGAGTCCTTCCCATAGTCTAAAGAATGTTCCCGACGAGTAAGAAGATTAGGAAATTATTTGCATTACTAGGCGAAAGGTTAAGAAATCTACCGGAATTTAATTAATAATTCCGAAATTAGCTTAGATACAAATAAGATTTAAAGTTTGATTGTCACTTTTCAATTTTTTACAATGAAATTGAGCAAGAAAATTGATAGTTAATTGAGGCGATGAGTCAAACATGTGAGCGCAAGTTGTCAACTCAATCACCTAATTTGGAGATCGATTAAGCGAATGAGAGATCAAATTTCAGAGCGGCCATATTTGTACTTTGCCCCCTACCTCACCAATAGGTGACTTCAACACAAAAAAGTTAATTAATAAATAATTGGTACGATATTATAATACTGGAGCAAGGATATCTGAAATTGGCCTCTGACAGTTGTAAATGAATATTTCGCTGGCTGAACCGTGGGAATGGATTTTTTTATCCTTCTTCTACCT
Organism: Hymenolepis diminuta; assembly: GCA_900708905.1. Lineage (NCBI taxonomy): Eukaryota > Metazoa > Platyhelminthes > Cestoda > Cyclophyllidea > Hymenolepididae > Hymenolepis > Hymenolepis diminuta. The sequence goes on from CAADRB010000003.1 coordinate 4,556,917, forward strand.
CCTTATCACCGAAACCTTCATCGAATCCTTAGTTCAATGAAGCCCAGATGTTTGCACATGTGCAGATGAAGTTTGATAGACAGGTACCGTGGTTTAGGCTGTATAAAATATTCTCCCCTATAACATACGGATCGTTTTCTACTTCTCCAATTGAAGAATAAATACCTTAAGGACTCTAAAAGTTAATATTTACCCTCTTTATTCCCTTCCGAAAGAAAGTAAACATTAGACACTTGTTTGTTTGTTGAAAACTAAAAGGAAGAAACAAGAAAGCGCTCATGGACTTACGAATGTCACCCTGAAACTTGGTTTTAGAACTACATACTACGAAATAGGTGCATAAAAGGATTGCTTATTTATGGTCATGCTTTGAATCACTGCTTGGAGGTAAAGTGCACCATCATCATAACCCAGTAGTTGTTGAAGGAGATTGACAGATAAAATCACAGCCTACTTCAAATCTTCAACAACAACATCATCGTCATTGTTTCCGTGTATCGGAAGCGATTATTGACTGACCGGTAGAGAGAGAGGGAGAGAGAGAGAGGGAGATACAATCACAGAATAATTGACAAATCCTCACAAAAACTTTCAAATCCTACGATTTCACAATCCCAATATTGGAGGTATTTGTTGTAGGTAATTAAATAGGTAGACTTCAGGTAATTTTTTTTCTTTCTTAAAATTAATGTAACTCTAAATTGTGAAGGAAAAAGATATTACAGTAAGAAGTTGTATATACTTATTTATTAATACGAATTTCACGAATAATTTTCATGCCGAGCTTCAACTCTACCTGACATGAGGTTAGGGAGTTAAGGCCCCAGGTGAGACAGAATTACTAGCTATTGTACAAATTTCTCAGGAAAGAAATGCAAAAATGATGACTAAATTTCTTCGTGAAAGGAACGACATACTGGAGAAGTCAAAATTCTTCCGTCACAAAAGCTTAATTATCCCTTCAGCAAGATGAAATATCGATTATGAAAGATGTTTCCCTAAATATGCCATTGTACCTTAGATCCAAGCTCGGCTTCAAGAAGACAAAACGCTGAATATTATTAGTCATTGGAGAAACATTACTACACTACAGCAGCACTGTCTCAGATAAGGGAAATTTTCCGATAACAAAATCCCCCATTTACCTTGAAGCCTCTTTGTGAAAACTTTTATTCTGAAAGGCAGAAATCTGATCGATTTGGCCAAATTAAAGTCAATCAATTAAAAGGGATAAAATGGGAGCTCTCTAGTAATAATAATATTAATAATGCACATTAAGTGGGAGAGATGAATTCTTTCCATCAAAATATCAGATAATGAAAGCTATGAATCCCGTGCACCCGATAAAAGTTTTAAAGAATTAAATTGATAAAATAGTGCAATGAATATTGACTTACATGTTGGCAGATCTTGCACTTATAGCCTTTAGCGGCATGTCCATAAATCCCTGGGAGTCCCTCCATCATTCCAAGTCCACCTGACATTGTCGGAGGTCCATCAAAAGGTCCCCGAAGTCCGACACCTGCAGAGGGGTCCATTTTCGTATCTCCCATGGCGGTGGAAGAGGAGGAGAGAAAGTCGGGCAGAAAGCCCCCAGCAGCATGAAGTCCACTTAGGGGATGGGCACTTCCGGTTGATCTCGGATCCATTCCCATCTCATTGGCGACCATCGCAGCTGCCATCTGTGCTGCAGCTTCAGAAGAACTTCTACCATGAATACCACCTCCACTGCTGCCACCCGACCCTTTCGACATATTCGGTGGTTGAAAGAGGTAATTAGTAGAATTCATAGAGGAGAACATATCTCCGCCTTGAAGGTGATCCACGGGTTGGTTCGAAGTAGATGAATTATGCATTGAAAGAGAGGGTGGAGGCGGAGGCATTTGCCTGTCACCTTTCGCTACTGCTTGTAGAGCCAATGCCATAGCTGTAGCAGAGTTAAAATCATTCGAAGACCTTTTCAAGGAGTACGAAGGTGCTACTGAGCTGCCTGATGGTGAAGCACTTGAAGAAATCCTTCCATCCAAGGGAGAAGCACCGGTGACATTCTGGAGACTTCCAGCTGAAGAGTAGTGTCTTTGAAACTGCTGCTGCTGTTGCTGTGACTGTTGATGAGGCTGGTGTTGATTTTGAGAATTAGGAGACAGGGAGGGGTTATGATAGGCACTATTATTGAGGGGAGAAGAGCTTGCAGAATTGATTGTAGCCTGAGCCTGTCTTCCATTCATGAGTTGTCCAGATCGTTGATCAAATTGTGGTGGAGGGGGTGGGGGTTGAGTGGGTATTTGAGAATGTGATTGAGATGCCTGAGATGATATCGGTCCCATTCTACTGGACTGTTGGAGACCCTGTTGCTGACCCTGCATTTCGGAAATTGCCTGAGCTGCCGCTACTGCAGCTTCTCTCTGCTGCCTCTGGTGTTGTTGCATTTGTTGCAAAGATGGAACTGCGCCACCGGCTGAATAGGGGAGACGAGAGTAGAAGGATTCCAAAGAGCTATCCTGTTGTTGGGACTGATTTTGCTGCTGGTGCTGCATTTGAATACCCTGTTCAAACGACCCTGTACTTGGAGAAGAGAGGCCCAAAGGTGGAGTAGCTTGAATATTTGTTCCACTAGTGTTTGATGAATTCATATTGGAGTAGCCAGTAGTTGCCCATGGCCAGAGGAAAAGACCCGTTCGGGCTCGAGGATCTGTACCTGTCACGTCCATGTCATGTAGGTCTTAGAGAAGAGGAGAGATCAATACGGGTATCCCGTGTGTACGTTAGGAGAGAGCAGAGGCACAAAAAGTCACCCCAGGGCTTGAAGGTGTGTGTATTTGTGAGTGTGTATGACAGAGGATTCAAAAATAAAGTGTGTTCCTGAATGGACGAGAGGGGTAATACATCCGCACTCGGCGTTCTCCTATCTCTGTAGTTCTGTTTGCGCTCTCGCTCTATCTGAAAGCGTGCTGCGTACTCTATGGTGGTGCGCAGTTGTTCTAGTAGTAGTCTCGTAATAGTGTTCACCTTCGAGCTTTTTGATGAAGAAACTGCATGTCAATTAAACATATAGAGGGGCGTGTGGGATCGTGCTGGTTGGTATATATATGGTATTCTACACACAAGATGTGTATGAAAAGCTGAAGCCTACACGCACAGTAGGTATTACAGGGATTCGTGCGTGAGTGCGTTGCATGCGCAGTATGCGTGCATCAGTATAAGCGGGCCGCAATGAGCGCTGGTGCGTCAGTAGTACTGAGGCTAAAAGGGGGAATTGAGATGGTGAGGCCTAAATAGGGATAATATGCTGACCTTTTCACTTGAGCGTAGAGACTTTTGTACCTTTCAATACAGACAATCTGCAGGAACTTCATTCTATCTCGCCCTCACTTCGCGTGGACATTGGGCCGCTCATCTATTGGTCTAGCGCAGCAACCAATCAGCACACTGCTTGCCATGTGAGTAGCGCGCGTTTTTGTGCGCGCCTCTATCACCATTACTTGGCCGAGGGGAAAAGCGTGCGTGCATGGCTGCGTTGTCCTGGCCACGGTTGCGTCAAGGTCATTGTGCGTGCGTACATCCGACCAGCTGCGATACGCTCGGAGTGTGTGCTGATGACTATGAATAAACGAATCAGATAAATTCGATTTGAAGAAAACCGATGAAATTAGACCGTTATGACCAACTCAGACACTTGTTTGAGTCCTCAGCTATGGTGCTGATACTACTTGAATAGTGGTGAGGAAGTTCTAATATTTATTGGAGGTGTTTCAATTAACGACGCTTATGTGAATTTTGCACTTGCACATAACATAAATTACCCAGGTTTTACTCCGGATTCTGGACAGAGCCTTCAGAAATCAGTTGGCTTGCCTCTCACGGAGGGTGAATGTACTTTTTATAGTTATAATCTCAGCTGATTAGGGGGTGTGTTAGCACGTGGGTCCTTCTTTTGAGGAATTTGAGGCCGCCGAATGACAGAGAAGCGATCAAATGAGAAATTTCACGCCAACATGAATTTACTAAATTAGTAAATTTCAAAAAGGTTAATATTAATCGCGCTGTGCTATAGCGAGCCTGTCAAGTGATCAATGAAACGCGAGAAACGGTAAGAAGTACTCGGCTAATTTTCTGTAGCACACTCGAACCGACAGTTTATCTTTGGAAGCCTACTTTAGAAAGGTACCAACTTCACAAATGTGGATTTCAGTCGACATCGTGTAGATTCGCATGCATGTTCGAGTATGTCAACCACAAATAAATAGATGCTCTCCTGTCTATCAAAGCGCAGTTCTTAATGTAAACTAACCAGTATTAGACAACTCGGACTGAAAGATGCGGGTTATGAAGATTTATGCAGATTTAACTAAGGACCTTCAATCGGAGTGAGGATTGTTAAGTCCCTCTTTATTCAAATGAATTTTCTCACTTAATATCTATGAGTTTGTGATCTATTTTTCGGTTTATAATCTTTAATAGTCCCCTCATAATAAATCTTTGATTGATTCCCAGTTTCGATTGAAAGCCGTAGAGTTCGCTCCTGTTGTAACGCAATAGATTTTCTAAATTATATTTTATTTCGAACTTTTAAGCAAAGAGTCTGAGAAAATAGCACGAAATTCGTTAATATTTTTCGTCATTGCATTTTATTTTCTCATCAGATTATCAGCCCATGGCTTTTCAATTATTAATTCCAACATATTTAATGTATATTGGAGAAAAAATTATTATAAATAATTCAAAATCTTTACATTAGTATAAAGGTTCATATTTAGAAAGACACGGATTGCATTTTGTGGCAAGAGATCGGATTTTGGATCTGGTTTTGCCGCTCGTCCTCTGCCTCAACTGGATGACCCCAGATGAGGACTTCGAATCAAAATTCTCACAAAAGCAATCAAAGAAAAATTTATTCAAAGTTTTAAGTACGAATATTAGATCTTAAAATTATGCAGTTAGGCATTCGTTAATTACTATGAGGGCTGATATTTTTTGAATGAGATCTCAATGGAATTCTTCAAGAACACTGGCGAGTACCACACTGCTTCACTTTCCATGACGGAAGGTATCTAATACAAAGTAATCCGCACGTTCGGCCGCTAATTGATTAAAATTTTGTAATCATAACATGGATCTGAAATCATTTAATTAGGTATTTCATCTTATTTACTGGAATTGTTTTCAGAACAGCCTTAAGTTTATATCCGGTATTTTAGAAAATGAGAAGCACTTGAGTTGCCTTGTGGTTTAAAGAGATATAGATCAAATCTGGCGATAAATTTATGAAAATTAATTATCCCTGTTCAACGATACTACTTATATGCAGAGTTCGTTTGCTTATGAGTTCTCAATGTTCTCAATTTCAAATAAATTTGCTGGAAAATTCTTCTATTCGTGGTCTAGATGCATTAAAATTTACTGAAGAGAACCTGACTGAGAATTTTTCTATAAATCGTAGTCAAATAAATGGGTGATATTTTATCGTACTGGATTCGAAAGGGGAAGAAAAGCCACAATATCTATTGAATTGAATTATGAATAACGCCTGAACTCAAGAAATTGGGATGAAAGGAAGAAGTGATGTTTGAAAAGTAGTATGGAATAAAAGCAGGAAGTATGGAGTGGTTCAATTTCTCAGAAGGAGCACTATCCAGATATAACTTAATCAAGTCTTCATGTTTTGATCTCTGGGTTTCTGGGTGGGTTCATGTCTACAGTATTCAGAGCCTATTGACCAACTGATTTAATTGAATGGTAAGTCATAAAACTCAAATCAACTTTTATCTTCTTATAGCTATTAGAAGTCATTTTCAAGTGTGGTAGAGCTCAAAGTTAACTTAAACGTCAGGATGGTGCATATCAAGAGTCAAGAGAACCAAATGATATATCAGTTGATTGTTCAATGTTAGATAAAATTTTAAGATATCTGAGCAAAACTACTCTTTCAGTGGAACATTGTCAAGCAATTATTCACTTAGTAAGGCGATAAATCTACACCCATGGTGTTTATAAAATGAACAGATCAACTAAAAGTGTGTAGGTTAGGGTAGGGTAGTCGATCATATCACGAATTGAAGTGAGGATGTGTTTATTTTCACCCTTCTTAACGCCGATAAATCATGTGGGTATTCGCAATATAAAATCCGTCTAGTGCGCAGACACGATATAAACACTCCACAGACGTTAACAATCCACTTGCTGTGAAGGTTAGAACGTTACACGTGTGACAAGTCTCAATTAATCGCGATGATGAAAGATCCATTACTGCTCCGATTCTAACTTTGGTTATACTAGTAATAAGCAATTAAAGAGTAAGCTCTATATTGATCAATCAGTTATCACAACTAATAGGATCAAAGAGTAAAGCATTCCGCCAATAAAAGTGGTTCATTAAAACAAGTCAGATTTAGGTAGAGAAAAATCTACAAACTTCTACCAATCAGCTTGTTAGTTTCCTCAAAACTTAAACAAAACCCCATTATAAATCCACTTTTATTACTACTTCTAAGATTAAACTAAAGCATCGGTGGAAAAATGGCAGTATTGTAGTTCGCTCATAACCTAGATCTTTGTGCAGATCTGACACAATTTTAAAAAGCCAATTCCGAAATTAGGTAAATTTTCGTTATCCAGTGCAAAACAATTAAAAATTTTAATTATGGGAAACATATTAACATGAGGATAATAAAGCAATTTATAAAAGGATTGAAATGGTATGGGAAAATGGGGATGGAAAGCCAATTGATTAAAAAAGCTGCAATTTGTGATAGTACAGAGGTCAAGGTGTACGTCTGCCCAGCCAGAATTCATGAAATCATGCTCAAAGCTACCTTCTCTCTACTCAAGTTGAGTTTAGCTAACGCCTCTCTTAATGAGCTTCGAAAGTTATTGCTCTACCTTGTTTTAAGTTAGATTTATTTCAATTATTCGCCTTTGCACACACTCAAGAAAATAAAAAATTTTGAGATATTATTCATGAAACGACTTCATGATGAAGTTTACAGTTTATAGATAATTTGCTTTTCCTGAATATATTCGTCAGCATTATGATAAGGAGTGAAAAGTGATTGAGTCCATAAATTTTTGCGTGAAAATGACGTCAGGAAGATTCAGATCATCGAGCTGTCTGCATTCAATGTAGTCCAACGCTGAGCCAAGACTTCAGCTCATTTCCAATCAATTTATTAATGAAACAGAGTAGAGAAAAATTAACCGCTATTTAAAAAAATATTTTCAAATTTACGATTTCATTTATTGACAGTGCTGTTCTTTGTAGGACGTAGAATGGATTATTCAAAGGGCTGTTGACAAGACCCTAATGAAATTTGTACTAGAAATGTATCAATTGTAATTATTTATTGGCTGCTTGACCGGTTTTAATAGAATGACCTTGCCTCCCTGATTACGATCATTTCTCTAATTTATAAATTTTCAATTTAAAAGTGTCCAAGATAACATTTATACTTGCTTTTTTAATGGGTAGAATGTTTCACTTTGTTAAATATATACATATTTATGTATACTCGTTTATGTTTCAATCATTATAAAAATAGGTATGTTTATTCGAAATGATCGTTTACCGAAAGATAGATGTTGAGTGATAAGCGAGAGAAGTCTGGTGCTGTACACAATTCGCCTGCTATTAGCCAATGTCAATTAAGTCTTAACACCGACATCACAATTTGGAAGTTAATGGAGGCCTTGATGCGTCTCCGTAGACATTGCTATCATCGCCCATTTTGTTTTGTCTGCTTTGTCATTTCTTATTTCACCTTAGCTCATCCTACTCAGACTAGTGGAATATGGAACTGTCAGTTTGGTTGAATGTTTACCAAGGCTCTTCGAGGGTTGAATGCAAAGTGGGTGGATGTTATATAAGGACTGAAATCAGACGAATGAAGCCTAGTTGACGTCCTGTCTTTCCTCACCCTCACTTGCTCTGCTTCGCCTTGGCTAGTAAGTATAAGTCAGTCCCTTCTTCCTTTCCCTCGTTCATAATATACTCGCAGCGTTTCGAGTTTTGTGCTCATCAAACTGAACGCATAGGGGTGTTTCCACCTCTTTTTCCCTCTCTCTCTCTCTCTCTCTACGTCCACTCCCTCTAATAGGTACTGTGGGCAATGCACAAAAATATTTATGCGATTATGATTGCCAATAACCCCCATCAACATGTCTTCTAACTCATTTTACGTAAAATAACAATTTTCTGCTCTTTATCGGTCACGAAATTTCTATTCAAGCTCCCTCTCTGCAGTTCTTCAAATCTTTAACAATAGTTTTTACCAGTTTCGCTTTTGTTAATTTGATGTTTTATACAAATAAAATGAGAGAAGAATATTAAAACAAATAATGAAACAAAAAATATATAAATTAATTTTAAAGTAATTAACACTTATGAGCAATTTAGTAAAAATATTAATAAAGAAAATATAAACATTTAATATTTAAATATAATTTACATCGATTAGTTTAAGGTAAGTGCATTTAAACAAAATACGCATAATTCTAATTTTAGATTTGCTTTTCCTCTGATTTATTATTTGCAGTTTGCAAAAAGGATATTTATTTAATAATATTTAATTCTTTGTAAATAAACTGGCCAGACGGATGATTGGGAAATTTTCACCTAACATGGGGTTCACGATATTTATAAGTGTTTTGTTGTTGAAATATTTCGGTCAGTCGACCTTTGCGGCAAAAATGCGTATCCATGACTGATTCAAGCCCTCCCAAAATTGAGAGAAAGGGAGAAGACAAATACCGAAACACCGACTCATTTGGTTGTAAGTCTCGTTGCCGAAACAATCCCAGACTTTCTGAATTACTGAGGTCAATTACGGTAACCGCTTAAGTAAGATATGACCAAACAAATAAACAGTGGTTCAGAAAAATGAGATAAAGGCATTCAAATACTTGACAAAAAAAAGCGAATTAATATATTGAGAAGATCGGTAGTCTGTATTAATTTAAATTATTTTATTATTATTTTCTCAAATTTTAGGAGAATTATTCTTTGAATTTCCCTTTTTCGTACATGAAGTCAGTATCGGCATAGTTACAACCTGTCAGTCAACCTTCGTTTGTCTTTCCGCCGTTTTTAAAGTCATTTGACGCCTTTTGTTGTTAGGCTTTTAATTATAATTTCAATACAGTCTGGGAACGCCCGTTTTCTCCGACTTAAGACATTCTAATGTCATTTATGGGGTACCGGCGACCGGATGACACGATTAGAGCTCAGTATTTATGTAAGCAAAAGTAACACTTATTATACATCCGTTATTAATTATAAGCTAATGCAAAATGACAATAGTAATTTTTAAAAATATGAATAGCATCTAGACATGAGAAGATGAGTGATTTAAATAGGGCGCAAAAGGTGGCGGCCGAGTAAAAGCATTGGAAAAATGAAGACGTTAATGGAGCCTCATCTCTCCTGACTTTTTGATTCTTACTACTTACCCAATAAGTATGATATGTTGGTTTATGATTTCAAGTTCAAGATGAGAACTTTAGGACCCGTTGGTTGATTTTTTAAAAGTAAAATATGATTTGAGAGGTCTGTCATGACGTCTCGATCAATCTGAGAAAATTAAAACACAAAATGTGACTGAAAAAATAATAAATGGACTTTATTGCCCCTTTGTTTTACTAAATAATCATAAAATTAAACAAATTAATCACAATGATTGAAAGTAAATAGAAATAGGAAGGGAGAACAAACTCAATTCAATGGCTACAATTCCAGCTATATCATTATACAAGAACCTTCGAAATGGGCATATTTCTGTCATTCATTCAGGCGCTAAGGCAGGGGAACGCCTTAATAGTAATTTGCCGTTGAACCCTCATTCAATTGAGCGGATATGAGATGGCATTAGACGTAGGTGTCTGGATACTTCTCGACGTCTGGTCAGGCAAATATGAGGAGCGAATAAGAATATAAATATAATTGACTTATTACATTTCCATTATTACTTGAGGCAACGATGAATCCATTTTTTACTTTTAATCATGGAATAACATCCAGTAATGGATGAGACGGAGGGTCGAAGGGAAGTATATAATTAGGTTCGGTTCTAAAGAGTCGTAATTTATCTAAGTTCTGAAAGTATTATGTTGGCCGCTTTCACAAAAGAAATATGATTCAAGAGTTCAAGTTTAATTATTTGATTCCGAGGTTTCTGGATGAAATTTTTGTCTGTAATATTCAGAGCTCGTCGAGCAATTTATTTAAGCGAATGATTGGTTGATTCAATTTGAAGTATTACATCTAATGAGTAAGATATTCTTAAAATGCAATAATTTGGTTGCATATCGTTAGAAGAAATGATCCCACTTCCCCGATCCCACTATTTCTTTTACAAATAAGAATGTAATTTCTTTCTTTATTTCTCCACCGATAAAAGACACTTGATAATAATACTTATTTATTTAAACCGATACCAATCGAGACGAGAGTTTCGTGAATACACTCATGTTGACCATAACGTGACTTCTGATCTGCCGCTGGTTAATTAGCTTCTCTGTTAAATTGCTATATCACCAAGTTTTCTAGATTATTGGCTCTGCGAAATTACAACCAGAACTCCTGGTTGGTTACGTTATAGCACAATTATTTAAGAAAAATTTTTCTTTTAAAACATTAAAAAGTTGATGAATTCAAAAGGTTGATGCATTGGAGTTTTTCCCTACGCATACAAAAATTAATTTCATTTTTCGCCGCCTTTTTTCAAATAAGGAGGTACTTTCAAATTCTCCCTACTCCCACCCTCCCACCCTCTCTCTTTCCCTTCTTCACTTCTCTTTACTTCATTCCATCGCGTTATCCTCCAAGCGCCCTGTCTTAATCACAACTACTGCCTGGCACTTAAGTTGTTAATTTTTACGAAATAGATGAAGTAGGAAAAGGAAGTAGGGAGAGAGAAAAAAGCGGTCCGTCTCCGCCGCCCAACTTTGTATGGAGGATGAAAATAAAATTATGCTATGCTGCCCTACGTGCAACAACTGTGATTCGGCGTCTTATTTGGAGCCTACTTGGGGGCTTATTTACTGCAATAGAAAGATGCGAAACACTAATTGAAAGAAGCAGAAGTTCGGAAATTAAGTGCAGAGGCAAATCGCCCTGGTACTTTCAGAGCTCAACATGCTCGACGAAAAAGTTAGGAATTTTGACGACTGGTCCACAAATCCAACTAAACCAAGGAAGTTCATTTAAACGTATTTAACAATTCTGCTGAGCTCATTAGATCCTTTGAAACTACCAAGTGCTAATTTAAACTTGTGAAGTAGGACGCGGTGTTTCTAGACGCTTTTATCATAATTTGAAGAAAGAATAATAATTAAACCAAATACTTCATAGAAAAACCATAATTAGCTCTGGAGGGTTAAATTACCTCTTCCACTCCCATTTGCCCTATCATGGCTGTAGGGAGAGGCAAATGAATAAAGAAGGCATAAATCTATTACTCAGTTGTATAAAAAGGGTCGACAAACTCGGAAAAAAGGATCACCACGAATCATAGAGATTAGCTCATAAACAGTAAGCTCCAGAACATTTTTACAGATACTTTATAATAATGCCACTGGAATTCAATTTGTTGAGACTCCGAATGTCCTAAATACGCCTTTTCGATCCCCATCGGTATCCCTTACCGGACTATTCATTATTTCATATTTTCAGATGCTATTCCACAGTGATAAAGCGCGTTCAATTATTAATAAGATAATTCAAATTGAAAGTTTTCCAGGAATTCTTTGTGTGACGATCATGTATCTTGTGCCCAAAGTTCCTTCCTTAACGGTTAAGGAAATATGTTTAAAAAGGGAGTGCATATCTAAAGAAGAAACGGTCCAATCAAAATGTGTGAATGAATTTCACGTAAGCGACTGCTGAAAATCTTTATTCTCCAGTACACTAAGGAATCACAGATAGTTATAAATAATGCAATCTAAGTTTAGAATGCAGTTAAAACTCCGCAAAACCAATGAACCTTTTTCAACATGGATATACTACTAGGAAGAGAAGGTGAGAAACAAGTCATTTAAATGGCTAGGGAATTTCGAAGACAAATGCTACTTTCATTATCGTATCCTTTATCAAATTCATTATGTCCCTATAGACCTTATGAATCTGATTACTGGGGGATCAGGACCCCTTAAGTTTCCACAGATTCATCATAGATGCATCTCATGACAATAGTATTAATAACTTCCAGATGAACAAAACAAGGAATGGAGAAATATAAGACAAGAACGAAAATCACACTTAATTTAGTATGGGTGCGCTAACAAAAGAGATAGAGTTCGGCAAGGGAGAGAGAGATATTACAGAAGTAGGAAAAAAGCCCATCTGCCAAGTTGATTGTAGGCTTCTCTCCCTCTTTCATTCCCTATCCTATCCTCGTCTCTTCATTTCTATTGACTATTGTTTATAAGGAGGCAAAAAACAGTCATTTGTATAAACCTTGGAGGAGAAGGAGGAGGAGGAGGAGTAAGCAAGGAAAAAATCCATCTAACGCCTTCTTTTTCTGCGTTACTACCACCACTACCAATACTCCCACTGATTCTACTTCGGAAAAGGGAGGAGAGCTGAGGCTAAGACACGGGAAGGAGTAGAGTAGAGTTCTTAAAATGAGTCGAATGAATAGGTGGATACCGCCACTGCCGCAAATATTTCCGCACACATAAGCTAGAAGGACGAAAGAAAAGAAGGTGTAGGAAAGAGGATACAAAAACGGGAAACTATGAGTTTTTTCCAACTTCTCTCTCAGTTCCTTCTTCTCTCAAGGCTTATTGGTCCTTGTCCTTTGAATGCTTGTAATCCTATTGGTTTTTCCTCTCTTTCTCCGGCCTTCTACTTTTAGAATTAAAGCTTGGAAAGAAGATTACATTTACTCTTCCCTTTTTCCTCTTCTTCTTTACTCCACATAGAAAGAATGGCGTTTTTACAATGAGGAAAACAACGTTCCTTCAAAGAAATGGCCGAGACATTACGATCAAGACATGGTTAAAAAGTGCTCATTTGTCAGTGAGACGATAATATGTTGCTTTTTGTGGCGGGATGTCTAGGATTTCTATGTTTATTGAAGATATTTTGGGTAGCATTTCTTTTCAAATAGTGAAATATTTCACAGTGGTTGATTAACTGAAGAAAATAGTTCAGAAATTAATGACTATGTGCATGTCAGATCAGACAGGGAACAAAGAGGCTGAAATAAGAGAGTGGCTTAATATAGAAAATAAAAGTCGATCATATAGTTGTAGAATGGACCACCAAAAATTATTTTGAAATGTCTTCAATCCATCGAGTATTCAAAACAAGGGCTCGAGTTTTGCTAGTGTACACTCAACGACAGAAATTACACGCCGCATAGAGAATGATTTCCTACTTTTTTCAAATAAAGGTGGTTCTTCCATTCGATCTGGAATTATATCTTGCATAGAATTTTAAAACGCTGCGTATTTGAACATCATGGGCAGCAAATATTTACGGTGATCGTTGAATGACTGTAATGACTAAATCTGGCTAATGAATGGGGTGATAGAATTCGATGATCCCACCATGGAGGCTCATGATACTACCTTCTAACGCATGATGGATATTGATAAACGGTGGCACCATCAGAGGACATAAGATCAATCATATTCAGTGCTCATCTAGTGACGTCGATGTTCAATCGCACTGGTCAGTTCTGGCTAACCTGAAGGGTAGTAGAATACTAGTTCCTATTCTGAGTGGCTCAAGGATACCTGCTCTTTACCAAGGAGCTTAGGAAGTTTTCATAAATGTAGTTAGAACTTAACTGTTTATTAATACCATAATCATCATTTATAATATCACAGGTGTACCAGATAAAGAACGATGACTTCACTATTGGCACTAGAAGGTAAACACTCCTAATGTAGGTGAAGTCCACATCTAGAAATTCTAATTGAAATTGAGGCTGTCCTCCTTTGTTGAATTGAAGTGATAGGGACACTTATCAAATGTAGCAAAGCAGATACAACGAGAAGTAGGATAGGGGATGGTTAGAGTTTGCGAGGAGAGAAAAAAATATCAAAATAACACGCAGCAGTCAAGGCCAAATGTGGTACCGCTGAGTCAGCTACTACTAATGACGAATGAATCACATTTTTGTAATGCAAAGCAAGAAAAAAGTCACTGTGTACCACCACAGTAAGCTCCTCAGTTTTTTTCCTAAAGTTGTGAGGTGCGTTGTCCAAAATACATCATCCCACCGGGTTATCGGGCTAACCGGCTTTTGTGTATCCCTTTTCCAATTTAAAAGAGTGGGCAAATTGTTAAAATGGAAGCTGCAACAAAGAAAATTATAATTTCTTTTACTTGAAATGAACATTAGTGGTTACTTGAGGCACCAGAGGTGGACCAATTAGGTATGATGCCAAGCCTTGAAGGTAAGTGCCTCATTGATATCTGGTTGAAACAGTACCCCAGCGGACCGATTTTAACCAATGAGATAGACCATTTCACTTGAATTTAATATCACTAATCACGTCTTGAATAGACGAAACCTTAGCACATTGTGTCAATTTCAACAGTTAATTTAATCAATCAAGATACATCTGACGAAGGGACGCAGCCAAATATACTCAAATCACCAAGCCTCGAAGGGAGTTTATTACATGAATAGACACTGAACACCTAGATACTTTGAGAGAAACCATGATAATTTTTCTAATAGCAAAAACGTAATTTGATTTAAATAAAAGGATGGCTTTCTGGGGTTACGATTACGACAAACTCATGATGACCAGCTATAAGGAGTGTGGAAGACGGAATGCAAACCGATGAGCATCGATCTCACGACCCCTGAAATAACGGACGTTCACGTCGACCATTACATGTGTCCCAATTTTAAGCGCTTATCGACATGCATCTGTATGTTTTTTGTTAAAACATTAAGGTATGTAGATAGTCGTCGATAGATATTCAAAGATGGAATACATCTTGCCAAATTTCTTACAAATTTCTCCCCCAAGAGACGTATCTTCTTCGCCCAAATTTATCACATTTTGGGTTTAAACATGAAAGCTTTTTTAGCAAAAGGGCATGAAATTTTTGGCGATTCGCTTAAATGTCATCGGAACCAAGATGATATTCAGATGTGAAAAAAAGAAATTCGCGGAGTCTACCAATGGCAGCTTTTTTCCTTATTTTTCAGCATGGAGAAAAAAAGAGAAATCCATTTTGACTTGGCAATAAAACTCAGACGAGTTCATTTAGGGGGTACCTCTTGATTTGGAGGAACTTTCAGGTTGATAAACTCGCATTCAAGTAACCTAGCTATTGATCAAATACCAGCTGTTGAGTATCAATGTTGATTCCCCTTGGAACTCCGCCGCCCAATTTTTTAGGCATGTGGGAGATTATGGCACAGTATTTAATTAAATTTCCTGCTATACGTCTCTGTAATGCAAATTTTGCCATACTTACATTATATTCTCTCTTTATAGTTCCATCCATGGAATCCGATGGGTTGAGTTAGTCTACTATGCGTACAATTGAAGGAATGAAATTTAATTATCATTTACCTATTAACATTAAAAAGCAAACACTCACATTTTTAATCGAGAGATGCATTAAAATTTGAGATACAGGGGAGTTGGTGAAACAATGGTTAAAGGGATCAGATAACAGCGACAAATGAACGCGGTCAGAAGTCTTTCTTAATCTGTATTGGGAGGTTTTGAGGTCATCCACTCGTAACTGCTCGAGTAAAGTTCACCTTATCAGTGCCTCAAGTTTTGAAGTTCAAAAACTGGAATGTGACAGCTAGTTTCCTACTTATCGTTAAGACTTGGTTCCGAGTGAGGTGCTCGTCACGCCACCTCGATCATTTGCCCCATCGGGCAGTCAGAAGATTTTAACCAATTTGTATTTCCCAAAATATAATATGTATTTAATTGTTTTCGGCCTCAATTAAGAGTAATTTATAGATAATTTTTTTTGTGGCAGAAAAAAATTTTTAAATCCTTTTTAAGATAAAGGAATCAAATTTTTGCGCTGCATCTTGGCTTCAGCTCTGAAATCCCCATATAAGGAAGTCTAATCGAATTGTCAATTCGCAAATAAAGAATTTCATATTTCAGCACATCATTTTAATGGGATCTGATAGTAATTCAAATTCTCACTTGTTCTAAATTTTGAAAAATATTGACCACATTGAAGAGCTCTTATTCGGATGAGAAATCTTGAGTATCATTTAAACAGCTCCATTAATATAAATTTTCTATTTGAATAACCCCTTTCCCTGATGTAAAATTGATCAGCATCAAAACCTCAAACACAATAAAACTATTTTGTCCTGAAAGAATGGAAAATATGTCTTGGAGCCGTTCTGGTTGGAAGTTGGTGCTTTATCTCCGCTCTTATTGAAGATTCAAGTTCAAGATTCCTACGTAACCTGTGGCTTTACTGCACAGTAGTAATGTTAGTTTCTGTCGCGATGACCTATGAATCCGCTAGCTATCACTAAACTAGAGTTGACTCAGAGCCAGAGAGATAAGACCGCATGACAGTTAGTTCAAGTCACTTTTATTGATCTGAAAATGACCTCATATATGCATGCAAGTCGTCTTGATACTATTGATGTTAAAGCTCAAAGCACCGGTGAACTGTTAACAGTCTTAACTCAAATAACTGTCAGGCTGTCAGAAACGATGAGTATAGATGATGCACGACATGGAGACCGAGTTTTGGTGCTATTCATCCCGAGATAAAGCATAAACCCTTCAGCATTTAGCGTCCTTTGTTGGCACTTTATCAATTTTCAGCATTAGATATTGATTGATACTTCGGATGTACAAATTTTTATGCCAACCAACTGTTCCACTTGAGCATTTTAATTGTAATTCTCAACACCTCTGCACAAACAATTTGATTCATTTTGAATTATCGCCCAAAATGTTTTAATTAAGAGTGACCTTGGCGATCTTACTTTAAGCCGATTTTATTCTGCAGTTTATCGGGTCAAAAACGCAACAACGATAAAGACTTGGGGCAGAAACTTACTGGAAATCGCTCTATTTTTTTCAGCTTCCAGTGCCACTAATCCGTTGATGATATCAGAGCAAATAAAGTCGTAATTCTCCATAATACTACCACGCCTACATACGATAATAATTTGGTAAACACATTTTTTTTCTATCTCTCTCCTTCTCTCTACGCCTCCACCATTTCTGATGTCCTTCCCTTTAGCTCTGTCCCTCTCATTTCGGAATCGCCTATTATGATTCGCTTTAATTAATGGGGATATTTAGAGTGTATCTCCGACGAGGAGGAAGAAAATAGCATTTCTCACAGGAAGGACATTCGACTGTAAGAATTTAGCTGCATATTTAAAGCCCATTTGCATAATGAATATGTAAATGGTCATTTACATTTCCAGAAGTTGAAAAAAAATGCACCCACAAGTTAGTTTAAATATCCCCAAAATTGGCCTTGAGTTATTTTCATGATTTGATAAGATAACAGTGTGATAAGGCATAAATTCACCTGCATAATTCTTTGTTTAATGACGAAAACAGAGGAGACTGATACACCCTATTTTTCTCAAAACAATGATACATTTTACTCTGTCATTTAATTCAGTATTTGTGCGCTTTTGCCTGAAATAATCTCGTGTCAATCAAAACTCGGAGTTTATCGTTTATTAAGACGGCATATCATCGGATAGGTGAAGGTTGACCGTTAGCCCACATCTTCTCCCTTCCTATATTTTGACGTGTTCCGTTCCACCGTGCTGACTTATACTCGAATATCAACTTGGCCGATTTTGTGAGAACATGTAGACTCATTGGAAGGCGAGTTTGTATTCTACTTACGCACAGAACATGTGCTTGACTCAATCGACCAAACAGGCTTTTTTTCTTCTCTCAAAACCTAGACTGACAACGTGTGTTAGATTTTGGAATGTTTTCGGTGATTGATAACTACAATTGACTGATAGACTGTAGCCTCGACTGTCTGTTAAGATTATTCGAGTAAAAAATGACATACGAGAACCAGTTTTTGAGAGCTTAATGTATAATTATTGCATTAATTTGGTGGGGATTAGTTACGATATTCCCAAGGCAGTATACCCGATTTTTCGATAAAACATGTCTTCAGAATAGTTAATACTTAATACGCAAAGATATAATTAAATTTTATTTAATGAATTTAAGTTACAAACACTGACGATGATGGAACAGGTAGCCTTAGTTTGCCTAACATACTCGAAATCAAGGCAGTGTCATTGAAAAACACCGACACTTGACCACGACCTCCACAAAGCAAGAAGTTAACTTGATTCGGGTAGTCATATTAGTGATTCTCGTGTCCGTGAGTAGGCTACGAGTATCCGGATAAAAGAACAGATGATATCTCAAATGGAAATACTTCAGAACAATGTGAGAAGACAAGATTTCTTCACATATATGCACTTATATTACACAAAAGTTAAAAATCTAATCGATTTACCTCATTAGGTAGCTTGTTTTTTTCTAAAATACTTTTCTTTATCTTCTATGGCATCAAGAGAAAAGACAGAAACTCCCATCGTCTGAATTCATGACGCCTGGTATTTTGTTTGAGTGTTGAGTAATATCCGCATATTTTTCTGCGATTAAATGTGTTTATTGGCAACAATGTCATATTTTTTTGCAAAGAAACATATACTGATTGAGAAATTCTTTAAGCGATGCTTAAAGGATGGCGCAATGCATTCAAAATGCAAGAATAATCTAACCGTATTCTTCTTATTAAATGAATATACAATTGGGTCATTAAATCATTAAATTAAATTATTTGCCAATGGTTATTAATTCAAACAAATGGTATATTTCATTGCAATTTCTATTCTCTTCCAGACGAGAATCACTTAGTGCTGTCAAGAATGCTGCCACAAATCATATCTGCGGAAAAAAAATTTAAACATAAAATACTACTGAAATGCTGATAACTAATTCAGGGTCAACGTAGTTTCCTTCCTTTCTTCTAGAATAAAAGGGAATGAAATGTCATTTATTTATAGATGTACGTAAAGTATGCGAAATACTAAAATCCTTAAACTGAGAATTATGTTTACGTTAAATAATTTATTATTAAATGTTATAACTTCCTCGTCAAATTATAGCATCTCCTCAGCCCCTAAATAGTCCGCCACTTCCCTGAGCTCAAATATTAGACAAAATTCAAAATACAATTGTATATTGAATACTTCTCAAGCTGCCGATGCTATTTAAGATTTAATTTGCTCAAACGAGGAATAAAGTCATCTAGTGCCTTTGTGCCAGATATTTATTGATCGCTTATAATGTCAACAAGTTCAAAACTATCATGTCCTTATTGAAAAGTAATTGCAAATGAAAAAGTTCATTAGTCGGGTTGCTATGATTAGTATGAAGCGGAGACCAATGCCATATCTCACATATGAATAGAGGTTATAAATAGTGTTTCGAAACTACTTTGGGTAGTTATATTATACTGATGAGAGAAAACAAGTTTCATTGAAGTGGAAGGCATTTTAGGCTAAGAAACATTGATTAAGTTTATTTTAAACTAACTTATATATTCTGCTTTGTGAAAAGACATCAACTCTTCTAGTAAAATATACGGCAGCATAGGAAAGTGATACTCTCTCGAATTCCCTAGAATACGCATCCTGACGCATCATGCAGAACAACAAAGGGGTGAAAGGAATGGACAAATGGAATCTTACATACTGTGGATTGGGGAGGTAGGTAAGTCGAAATGCAAGGTGCGTTCTGTCCTGGGGTGTTTTTTTTTGTCCCTAAGTAAAGGCCAAGTATATCTATGCGCATCTCCAACAACCTGCAGTGCATTTGGCGACTTTTTTCCACAAATCCGTATGCCTGTAATAGGAGACATGTATCTACATCTAAAGGAGAGTTACTAACGGGACACAGTGCATTTTTTCTAGTTCTGAATGTGCAGAAAGATGCTAATTTTGACCCAGAGCGGGGATTAGACTTACTTTCCCTGATATTTTTATAAAAGGAAGTCAAATTCACTTTTATTCTTTTCTTTTGACGTCTTTTAAAAGGCTATTGTTAAACAGCGAATGAGACTACACACCATTTTGGAGGAACGAGAATACGAAAACAGCTCAATTTGATGTGTGGTTGTCTAGGTAACAGAATGAATATCAAGGTATATCGGGCCCGGGAATCAGCTCCCGCCTCTCGGAAAAAGAGTTATTTCTAAGACTTAAGTTTAGTCTCATCAACAGTTATGGTAGATCTGTGATTTCTGTTGAAAAGAGACATTCTTGTAAAAGAGATTCTGGTTGCCTTTGAGTTATTTCATAAACAGGACTACCTCCCTTAGATGCAAGCCCTTCCTAGGAACATAAATCAGTAATGAAACAAATAAACTTTAAATGACAGCATACTGGCCGTTACCTATTCGCCTGATGGAATACAACACTGACATCAAAACTCAGATTGCGGTTGAATCAAGTCTACGCTGTAAGACCGACTCCTCTCGATTAAACAATGCCTGTCAATAGACGCTGAACGTCGTAGACGAGCATTTGCTCCACACCAAGAGACGAATCGTGAAACTTGGATTTTGGAATGGGAACCACTTATTTAGAAAATATTGAATAGGCTAAATCCAAGCTAACTTGACGTTGCTCTCCACATCTTTTCGATCCTTTCCCATTTACCATTTGTATGATATTTTGTTAACCGTTTTCAAATTTTTTTGTTTTACTGCGTGTAATTATAAAAACTTTGATATATTATCAATTCTTACTGAAAGATTGTCACAAATTTGACAGAAATTTTTAATAAAACTTACTTCTCCACAATAAACTTTCAAATAATATCATAAGAAAAAAAGAATACTTGGCCGAAAACTATGTCCTTCATTTTTGCGATAAAATTTAGTCCAGAATGCCCGTCTTTTTCAATTCCAGGCTTTGTAATTACAAAGCGGTGGGAAGGAGGGAGAGAATGGAGAGGCAATTTTGCTTTTCGGTTGCTTCACTTGAAAGAAAATGCAGAAAAAAAACCGCCCAACATAGAGGAGCCTATAATACTGATACATATTTAGTTAAAAGTGAAGTAGCCTTTTTCTCTTGTTCGCTAATTCACTCATATTATTCTTTTGGGTGGATGCTCGGACCTGAATGTTCTTTTACGCTAAATGACTACTCCAAAAAGCGCATTTGAAAAATCTGTCTATCACACAACTACAGCGGCTAATTTTGTGGATTTAATTTATTTGTATCAATAAAATCTGAAATGTTTTTTTAAGTTTGAAACTTTTATCAATGTATGCAGGACGCGTAAGGCATCGGGGGACGCCTTGCAGACATTTAGAAAAGACAGAAATTGAAACTTACAATTTCTTATAACAAAAGAAATGAACATAATACCTACTAACCTAGGTTCTTGTTCTGCATATCCCCCTTTAGCTTCTAACATCCACTCAATCTGAGTCCGAAAGGGACTCACTCCTAGCTTTGTTGAGGTGGTCTATATTGACGTCCTCCATTGCTCAGACCATTGCTTACATTCAGAGAGGATTTGGTGTTATAGGGATGCTTATTAACTTCCTCTTCAACCACAATCACACCCCGCCCCATCCCACACTAATAATCGAGAGGATTAGGGTCTGGTGAGTAGTTAGGAGGCGGCTATAATGATGTAAATTCTCGGCCATCTAATCCTGGGTTTTGAGAGCTTTGTGGGATGGAGGCAAATCTTGTTGGAAAATGTGGGGTCTTCCTCCATGGGCTACGCTGTCTATCCAAGGCGGCTTAACAAAAATCTTTTGAAGGCATCTGCAACTGCATTGACTCGAAGGCCCTGTGGAAAAAATGGAGGAGTTACGAAGTGCCCCCCCCTCACTGTCCCTCGCAAAACCGAAAACCATCACTGTTATCGGAAACTTAGTGCGCATACATAATAGTTCGAACTCTAGTGAGGTCCAGTCCCACATAGCCAGCCACCTATCATTTCTTTCATTCACCTTTTCATCCTGATGGAGGTTGTTTTCGTAGGAGAAAAACCTAAAGATACCCATGTTCTTCTGGATGCTTTAATTTTCCTAAGAGTCCTTTTGCATACATTGAAAGATTCTCTCGAGTTGTTTTTGTCCACACAAACTGATGATTTTGCCTAAGAACGTATGAGATTTGTATGAGAGATCTTGATGAATAACATTCCTCATGTATTGTTGGTCCTTCAGGCACTTGAAGATGTTTGGCAAGATGTCGAGCATTGACTTCTCACGATTTTCCTCCATCATGCCATGCCATCCAAGCTTCCCACACACTCAGTTGTTCTGAGTGAGTGAGTAAGCAGAGCATTGGCAATGCTCTATTCTCTTCTTCGTGGCGGCCAATTCATCTCTTCTGTTTACATTCACCAACTCCTTCCTACCTATGCAAGGGAAAGATCTGGGGAATAATAGAAATCTTGCACCCCGTATACATAAATAGGTTGATGGATAAATTAGCTCATCGCCTCAGAAAACCATCTTATGTTTATGGTAATTTTCTAGTAATCTGTGAGATGCTTTCATAAATAACTGTATCACGATTCATTTGTTACTAAATTAAACACAATATATAACTTCCATTGTATTAAAACTAAGAAAAAATACGCTCATTAAATCTTGTTCAAAGCTCCCAATACGAGTGAGAAATGAAATCTTCTGATGGTTGGCATCGTGGTAGAACAGGTACTCAAATACAAAGTTGTGATTTGGTACAATGTAATAGCTCAGTATAAATATAATTTGACCCCGGTTCGATTTGTCCATTCTATGGCTATTAGTATTACTCGCAGAAATACAAAAAAATGTAAGTTTTAGTTGTGAGAATCAAATGAAATCACTTAAAAATAAATCCAATGAATGATAAAGGGAAGGGCTTTGGATAGATAATAGATGCAAGAGAAGTCAAGGCGTCAAAAACTCCTACATCAAATTACTTTGAATTCAAGTTCGACAATTGATTCGGTAGCATTGGTTCCAAAATTTACTTCTGTAAATATCCCCTGGATTGGAGCAAATACTTGTCTTTGATATCCTGTGCTTTTGATCAGTTCTTTTTCAATTCATGAGGATCTGTCTCGCCACCTCAGTTCACTTTTTTCTTCTAAGAGTTGAAAAGACAAAGGCATCTCACATGCAATCAAGCGGTTCACGTGATTTTAACATAACGGAGCTGAGATAGTTAGTTGATGAAGAGCAATGTTTCCTCAGATGAATGGAAACAGATTTGAACCAAATTGCTTAGAAAATTTTTGTAATTCATGGAAAAAAAAGCAATTTTCAGCACTCCTTCTGGATGGGATGAAGGCATTCTGGAACCTCTCTGGCGGGTAACTTACGTTCTTACACCGCTTTAATCGCTTCGATTATTATAATCCACAGTAACGGGGAGTTCATTGCATTATATTTCAAAGTTCAAGATTCGTCCTCTGGATAATTAATTGAATTTTTATCCACGATCTTCAGCGCTCACTGACTGGCTGTTCGGATAAAACGGTCAGTCTTGTCACTTCCCTTAATTTCCTTGTTCAAAAATCGAAAAAAGTGGGAAAATCTGACATGAATCTGAGCAGTCAAAATGATCTTAACAGAGTTTACTCAAGGTGAACTACGATTTATCAATTTGGTTAATCATATTAGTCAACCAATTAGCATCACTAAGCATTGGAAGACCCGTACTCTCATACTTATGATGAGCAGTTCAAGTGTACAAACTTTAAAGTCTGCTAATAAACTAACTCCCATTAAGAGAAAGACAACATTAAAAAATTTTTCATTTAATCGCAAACCCTGGGAACAGAATGCTGACTCATCATAGGAACGGCTCAATCAATTAGATTACAATGACGTCTTGTCTCCAACGTGATGGGAGTTTCTCTCACGCTCATATAAGTAAATAGCCAATAAAATTTATTGGATGTTTTCGAACTCCAAACAAAGATTATTTGAGAACTGGACTGCACGTTAGATGTTCAACAAAATATGCTTGTCTCATGACCCAACCGTTGTAGATTTAATGGAATCGGTCCATTTACTGCAGCATTTCCCAGTTCACAAAAACTGAAATTATTCTCACTCCGTAAAGTCCTTAAATCAATGAAGGTATTAATTTGTCCTGAGAACTGAATTATTTTCTGGAAAAATAGCATTATGACGTTATGACGCCATAAAACTCGGAGAGTGAAGAGATGAGTATGAAGTTTTGTAGTCTTGAAGCATTTTTTTCATTCAATGAGGATTTTTTTTCCCCTATGTGGATATAAATACCTTAGAATGGGATTTGCGAAGACGCTGCGAAGGATGGGAACCAGGTTTTGTAATCTACTGAGTGGAAAATTTGCTGGAAAATAGACAAATTTGAATCCTATGAATAATCAATAGTTAGAAGTTATTTCCTGAAGGAGAATTGCTGAATTTCACAGAAGAAACTTCAATAAATGACTGAGTAATGAATCAACAAATACGCTCATTCTTTGACAAAGGGCTCTTTCATATCAGTTCAATTAATTTGAGGTTAGAATTTAATCAAGGAGCCATCAGAGAATTCTCCAGAATATTCAGCTCTCTCCCTCTCTCTCTCCTCTCTTAAGGACGTAAGAAAAGGGCTTTTCGTACAATGAGAATTAGATTTATACAATGTAGGAAATTTAAATATTATTTGCTAAATAAGAATATATTAAAAATGTTAATAAATTTTCAACTTCAGGAGGATATTCAAATCGGCATCGGAAACGCAAAGGTGTTCACTTCCTTTTGTGCCAATGGGAGTCGTTTACATTTTGAAAAATGATTAATTCAATTAATACTGGAAAGAAATTTGCTTATTAAAATTTTAACTGGAAAAAATTTCTTAGATTTCATTAAAATCATACATTTAAATAAAATGTATAAATAAACCATGGAAAATGATATTGTTAAGGCTTTTGTTTATTAGAAAAAAATAAACAGACTTGTTTTGTTGCGTTTTCTTGTTTTAAACAAACTCTTTTAGGAGGAAATTTAAATGATCATTAAATCACCTGATATGACATTTGTAGATTTTTCTGTGGTGTAGGAAAACAATGTCTGTTTCCAAATATCATAATTCCTTAGATACCAAAAAGATTTATTTATAAAGAGGCTTAAAAATCACCTTTTTTAAACTGGCATTCAAGGGCTTTGCCCCAAATTCCTGTGGATGCTTCTCAGGGATTTGGAAAATGTTTTTTATCTCAAAAATTTGAGAGTTTATCAAGGATCACCTTGGGAAGGATGTTTAAAATCCTTCGCCAGATCATGGCTGCAGCTTTATTTTAATGGATCGAATCGGTCTGACCAACATTAACTGACGAGCAGGCTTTGAGTATCACGGACATGAGATCACCCAGATATTCAAGGATCCAATCATGAAAATTTAGCCTTGGAGTGTTAGGACATTATAAATTTAATTTACTGCTTTTAGAATTCAAATAAAATGAGCCTCCCAATATTATGATTTAATTATATCACCCCTCTTCGATCTCCAACTCCATTTCTTGTGAAATATTTGTTATCATTATTGGATGCTATCTTGTGATTAAAACTGGTAGGAGTATTATTCACTTCACTACAAGTAATAATAAAATCGGACTGAAATAAAACAAGCATCAATTTACTATCATCTGAAATTATATGAGAAGGAGAAGCAAAATCGAGTATCATTTCTATAATGAATGGTAATCTATAAAGTTTGTTTATCAAATTTGGAGGCACTTTTGAAAAACACACAACAAATATTCCAATTACTAGTTGAAGTAGCTGGATTCTTTTTCACACGGGCACACATACATACATTCATATATGTATATTTATAAAGAAGACTTTCCTTTGCTTACAAAACGTTTTCGAGAGAGTGACTCGAATACCAGTGCTCAACACGTTAATGAATGTACAAATTTGGAAATTTGTGGGCGTCGAGATATCAAATTCCACTATCGAGTGTGGGAAGGAAAACACTTCTAAAACCACTTCAATAATAGGCTTTTTTTTCTATCATTTCGAATTCAAATCAATCAAATCTATCAAGGGAAACAGTGAAAGTGGAGGAGAAAAGAAGAAGGATGAAATCTGACAATAGACTTTACACGAATATCAGTAGATTTTTCTGAAAGAGAGTAAGCAACTGCGGATGAGATGTAAAGATCGGTTTAGTGGTGAAAAAATAGCCTCTCTGGTACGGTTTAATGCTTTCCTGGGTTTTGGGTGAATTTTTTTCTAATGAGGTGAAAAAATGACGCGGAAATGTGGTGAGAGGCAGAGGAAGTGAACGAGTTTAGACACATCAATCAGTCTAAAATGTAAATACCTTAAAATTAGTGGTGTTGGTGGTGAAGAAGGCGATCAGCGTTATGGTTCGATGCAATGTGATGCGGCTCAACTTTAGGCCACTTTTTTATTCCACATTCTTGCGCTGAACCAACTGTTACGTCGGAACGTGGACTAAATTTGATCGATCGAGCGTCAGACTTGGGGATGCAAAGACAATGAATAATCAACGACATGTAATGTGCCAAGTTAAGGACCTGTTGTTTTTCATCTATGAATATTATTATAAACAATTTTCAATGATTTTTCGAAATGCTTAACGTACAATAAATGCAGGATTAAAAAGCAATCTGGTAAAAAAAGAGTATTAAAACGGGTCAAATGAATGATTTCTCGGTACTTAGCCCATCCAGGCACAGTTTTTTTGATAATTATAATCTAGTACACTTCATTATTCCAAAACGGCTTTACTATTTTAATTTTGGGAGACACCTGAAGTCAGTTACCATAGAATTCAGCAGATCATAAAGAGGAGAGGAGAAAAAGATGAGGAGAGAAATGTGTCAAAGTGTCAAAGAGTCTTAATTCAGTTGATTTTGGATTCGGTTAAAATATTTACAAGAAGAATATTTCACATTCCATGAATTAGATTCCTTGATTCGATCCCTAGATTGCAGCAAATGCTGTTCCACGATATCCGGTGCTTCTTGACTATAATTTAAACTTATTGGTCGGTCTCATCACTTCAATGCTTTATCCTTTCAGCGCTTGAAAAGGCAGATAATCTTATATGATATTCGGTAGTCTCACCTTGGAATAGAGGAGGTGAGATTGTTGTAAAGTAGATTAATTTGTCTTATAGAATGCCAGGTAACCGTATTTGAGGAGATTTAAGAAGAAATCTTCCTTTCCCAAGATGATATTTGTAAGATATGTCCGTATCCCATGAAGGCCTCAAAAACCAAATTAATTTACTATAATTTAGATAGGTTAGGCTTTTATTTAATCAAATAAAAGTTAGTGTCTTTTATGTACACTACATTTGATGCGATTTGATCAGCCAACGCAGCTCAGAGGAGAGAGAGAGTGTGTGTATAGAGCAGCGCAGTGAACACAGTGATGCGATGAGAGAGATACGGTGGTATCACAGTGAGCTAGGCTATGGGGAGGGGGCGAAGGCAATCGCTGCAGTTCAACTTTTTTCCCAGGGGGAAGAGAAGCAACGCAATCTACCCTAATCTACTCTACTCCCGCCTGTCAACTCAATGAACGTGCGCGCGAAGAATGTGAGTGGAGGAAAAAAAGAGCTCAACGAAGAGCGATAGCGCAGCTACATAACTCCCTCTCTCCCCTATTCTTGGCCTGAACTCGCCGACAAAGCTAGAGAGAGGATGCGCTGCAGAAGAGAGCAGCTACGAAGTGAGTTAGAGAGAGAGAGAGAGAGATGAAAGTGAGGGTGGTAGGCTTTTTATCCTTGTCGTTTGGCGGTCGTGGAGATTGCGGTGTGTTGGTGATTTATCACCCCAACTCAGAGAGTCAATTCCCAACTGAATTAGCAAGAGTTAAAATAAACTCTCTTTCGTTTCTTCTTTGATTAAATTTATTAAAAGGTCCCACAGAATTTTGTAGAATTTTTGAGTGGACAAAAACAAAAAAACGAAGGTCTCTTTTTGAGCCATTAACTGCTATTCCAGTTATTCTATAGGGAATTTATTGTTATTTTCGTTATTGTCCGTGGCACAGCTAAACTGTGGAAGTATTTCATTGTTTATTTACTCATAAGGGGAAGGGTTCACTTTGTAATGTTCTCATGCAATCATTTGACCCTCTGGTTCACGAGTGAGTCTTTTTCAGGTTATTCCGAGCTGATTTTATTCAATAGCTGGTCATGTATCCTGTTACGACCAGGAGCGGGTAGATGTGACTGATGGTGACCTTAATTCTCTCAAGGCAAACTCTGATGAAATTCGAGAATATAATATTTATTATTATTAAACATAGTTTACATCTTAGGTCACTTTCAGTTTCTGAAGTTTTCAAAATAAAATGAATTTAATCGATTTTTCTAAATAAATACCTCTACTATCCAGTGGTTGTTTTAATCGTTTGTTATTTCCTTTCTTGTGTGTGCTCTTTCCATCTCAAAATTAAAACCTTGAATGGCTTTGAGTCTTCAACCTCGCAAATGGCAGTAAAAAAATTAATTTTTTAAGATTTTTTTAATAATAGAAGTAAGTTTAAAAGCCTAAAAATCTGTAAAAATTTACAAAGTTGCGTGAGAACTATGAAAGAATCTGGAAAAAAAGGGCAGAAATTTCACACGATTACAATTTAAAAGCAATGCAATAAAAACAAATACATTAGTAAACATTATTATTATTTTCTAATTAATACGCATTAAATCAATATTTGAAATCTCCCTCCCCCCTCACACCTCCTCCCCAACCTCTGAATATTGTAAATTAAAATATATTAATTAGTAAATATATCCATTACGAATATTCATTTTATATTGGACGTTGAAGTGTTTGAATGGATCGAACTCGCTTAGTTCAGAACTGTTGCAAGAGTTAATATTCGATTCCTCACTGGTTTCGATCAGTAAAGAGGTACTTGACTAGAATCTTTAGATCACTCGTCTGTCTACTTGATGAATTCCTAAAAATTCAAAGCTTTTTATGAATATTATTTATTTCTCTCTTTGCATATTTTTCCTCTTTAGAGAAGTCACCCCTAATGAATGATTTCTCAATTAGCACAAGTCCGAAACCAAGAAAAATTTCGTTCATCTTTACTTATTCCCAGTGGTCAAATTTAAATCACATTCCAAATGAATGGTTAATACCCTGTCAAATTATCGATCGAGACGGGAGAAAATTGCATTGGTCGTCCCTGAAACTATTCATTTAACCAGGGAATGTTTCCGGTGCAACGCAGTGAAAAGAGGCATTTTTTCAACTTCTTCAACGTTCTCATCAGGTACGGGTTAAATCAGGAACGAGCGAGAGACAGAGAGAGAGTACGAGAAGGTACACTGATTTTTTATTAATCAACTAACTGGAACGACCCTACAATTCCACGGGAACTGTTTCCTGGTGGATAAGGCTTTTTTTCCATTTTTCTAAATTCAATACCGTAATCCAACTGCTCCATTTGAAGGGGGAAACGGAAGTCTGTTACAATTGTATTTGTAATTTCAAATTGAATTGCCTTAATACAATCTTCTTTCAGCGGAAAAATATTGAAACATGCTAAAGTCAGATAAATTTTGGTGCATATTTTTCTCTAAATCAATACTTTAGTTAATAATATCATCCAGTTGGATTTTTTTATTTAACGTATATTGAGTCAAATGAACGTCGGCTTTCGGGTAATGACTGAAAGTTAATCAAGACCCTACTTGTTACGGTTAATAATGATTAATATTCTATAATATACTCGCCAAGTCAAACGAAAATAACCGAATTCGAGATGAAGCAACTCGGAGAAACCCGCATTTTTATCCC
>CAADRB010000003.1:4586751-4629550 GCA_900708905.1 Hymenolepis diminuta
AAATGCTCAAATACATCCGCTGTTCTAAGATGAGCAATGATCTAGTGATATTTAACTTAACCTTTAACCTATAAGCACTTGTTTTGAGGAGATGGAGTACACTCTTGTTGTTGAGTTCAACAAAACATTCCTCCAAACGTGCTAATTGTCCTTCATATAATTAGGTAGGGCGTAAATAATTGATCCACTTATTTAAAGAATGAATTATAGAGATAGTATTGACAATCATCAACTACAAAGAATATTTGTAGTAATAAATCTCTTAGCATACGTTAAACACTTGCGTGCTATACTCATCAATTCTTTTGAAGGTATTCACTTCAACGATTTAGTTTGACACTATCACACCGCGCCGTCACAAAATGTGTAATCATCCTCTATCACTCCTTTAATATTTAATCTCCTCTGCTTCCAAACAAGTCTTATCTCTCCATATTTTTTCATCTTTTCAAGCCAAATCAATTTTTTCAAGTTTGTGGAACATGACTCCTCGTGATGGACATCTGACAAGTGAGCGCGGATGTGCTGTGCTCCCCCTACTGGACATCTTCATGTTCACCTGGAATGTGTGTGAGGGTCGGTTTAAAATTTGCCTTTTAAAAACATCTTAACGGGCCTTACGCGAATAACTCTCTCCCTTCACGTTCCTCGGTATTCAGAGCATCTGAACAGCAGATTGAATCTTCCTCCCCACAACGATGAAGAAATTCATACAGTTAAATAGATGATATGATTATGTGTTATAAAAGTAAATTATCATTCCTTCTTTATGATAAAACATTAATATTACAGTGAATAAGTAAGGGTTGAATAGGGGGATTAATTGTATTTCCGAAAACTTACCTCCAGGTAATTTTGCGTTGGAAAGTCGATCATCCAGTTTGATCTTTAAGTAGCTTTTGCACACCTAATTATCAAATTACCAACACAACCTTCTGTTTAGCGAGTTGAATTTGCTATGTCTTAATGCTTGACAGAAGAAGGTACTTCGTGACATTTCTACGGGTATTTAATCGACGCAAATCAATTCAAATCAACACCCTCAAAAAGTCCGACGAAATGAAGTGATAATTGGGTTTTCTGCATTTGAAATTCTTGACATTCCCCCAGAAAAATAGAAGCGTTGTTGTACAGCCAAACTTGCCTTCACAAGATGGATGTTCAACGTTGTATGATCCTCAGAGAAATGAATACCCTGAAGTTCTCGCTCTTTGTCATAACTGGGAGATATTGGATTAAATTCCTCGAATTTTCTTCAAATAACTTAATATGTGCCATTTTCTTTGACCCCTTCGCTAAAAGTTCGAAAATATTTTAAACAGTCCTTGTTTTTATTAAAACTTGGTAGATTTTATTTCTATGGCTACTTTGAATTTATGCTTAACACAATTTCAGGAAATTCAATTTGCCTGATCCAACTGTCCAGACTTAATGAAAAAAATACCGAAATAATTTGTAATTTATTCTGCATGTCAGTCATCAAATAGCGCGAAAATGAGGAAATAAGCAGGTGATAATTGACATTAAAAAATCATCTTGATCACTGTTGACAGGCGTCTCGAATGTGAAACTTCCCCTCTTGAACAGCAGGAAGTCGAATGTGGTCTGCTCAAACATTTGAGCGACAACTGCAAATACGTCATTTGAGTCTGGCCAAATCACACAATGATCGAGTTGAAAAGATACTCAAATTGAACCACTTTATGGAGGATTTAACTTGAGAAATTACTCGATACTAATCACTTTGGTCAATTTGTTTCAGGAGATAGACAACAACAAATAGTTTTAATGTATCGATAATTATTGTAATAAATTAATATCTTGTCATATTTAATATAATAATATAAAGATGAATAGTACGCATTAATAAAAGGAGAGATGAGAGATGCTAGCAAACAGTTAAGTGAATATATTATTCCAGTTAGTTCCTTCGTGCACTTCCTCCATCGTAACATTCTAGCTGTTCACTAGGAGCCATCTGAATATGCCCTCAAGACTTTGTGTTGCAGCTCTGGAATGGTTAATGATGATTTCTAATGTTTATCGCAATATCTATTAAAAACTACATTTCACGGACTGGATAATGGGTACGGCGAGTTCACCTCCAAACAACCAATTACCTCAAGAGTTAGCGTCAAGAATTTCTGATAGTCTGAAGTAATAAAAAGGTTCTGTTTAGACGACCATTTTATAATGAATTAACAAATTAGCTTTTTGAAATTGGGGAACCCTTTCCAATACTATTTGATTCATGTCTGAATTCAGTCAGTACAGACGGAATTTTGATAGTCATATCAAATTTTGGTAATTAAATCAGAAGAATGTTATAGTTAGGGTTGATATTCCATTCAAAAAAGTGTTTACAAATTCATCTTTGTTCTCCAAAAAGAATAGCATTAATCTAACTTTTTAATCTTCAGGTAGAAGCGGCAATGCAGAAATTAATACTGCGTGGCATTATCCGGTGTGCCTTGGAAGTCATTAGTACCGAAAGGTCAGTGAACTTGGGAGAAAGAGGGGATGGGGATCGGGCTACGGAAATGGAGGTGGTATAGAGAGAAGGTATACTAGAAGGGGAGGTTAGAGTTAGAAAGTAAAAACGAGACGCTTGGTAATGATCCTCACTCCCAGCTGGACATTTGCAGGGGCAATTGTTTACACAAATAAAAATGCTAATTAATTTTAAAGATACTTTAAATAGGAAGAATCGTTCGAGCACGGAGATTAGGTACGGAAAATCTCAATTCGTCATTTAAAATGCAGATACAACTTTCCTAGTTTAGCTCAACTAAGAGGTAATTTTCGACAATCGATAATTCAAATTTGAATTTTATTCGTAATAGGTACAATTTGTCCCAATTAACTGAATATTTTTATGTTACTGTTGGAAATAAAAATTATACCTAACTGCACCATTATTTCGACAATTCTAGACGATATCAATTAAGGGAATATGTTCTATAATACTGATAGGTCTACGTATCATTAAGATGACGGATAAATTTGATAAAACCTCGGAGTTGCATGCTTCCAGCCATTTCATCCTAGATGCTTTTGTAGGTGAGCCTTTTGAAGGCCGTCGTTCAGCTATCCATAAGCTCTACATGACGGTTTACAGTTCCGGCTAATTGTGTTCTTTCTGCTACCCTCAAGACATTTCACTGTGATATCTTGACGCAACCAACTCCAGTTACCAGAGCTGGAAAAACTGGCACGAAAGAGTTGGTATCCTAATGATTCTATACCAACCTGCGGCATTAAATTTTGTAGATACATCGTGATATTGATCTTTAAAACATTTTGTATTAATATGATCATTTTATTAGTAGGAAAAGTGTTGAAGATAAAAGATTCAAGAGGACGTTATTGATAGAGAGATTTGAATGAGTGCATTCAGAGTAAGAAAACATGCTGAACGAAAGCAAATTCTTAAAAACAAAATGAATTTATCATCATTGGTTGGCATTCAGTTGAAGGTATTCCTTCACTATCGATCTGATTACTTCATTCTGTGAGCAGACAAACAGAGCTCCTATGCATAGATAATTTGCCCTATTTTAACGTCCCCGAGGAGAAAAAGTGCTGAGCAGTTTATTAAGGTATCGACTACAGGCATGAATTTTGCATGTACCTGTAACCTGGTCAAATATTCATTCCTCCTGAGATTCCCTCACTTTTGCACAAAAACACCATTTTTTAAAGCCTTTTAAAATGGTCAACCTGACGATTTTAGAGTTCAGAGTCAGTAAAGATTTTGATTCCTTGGCTTATCCGAATTCAAGTCTCTCAGACATTAATTGAATTGATCCAACTCTTCCTTCTTCTTAGATGTGATCGTTTTGCCTTGCCATGGAGAACACTAAGTGTTGACCTTTTAAAACCAACTTGGGTGATGAATTTATCCCTACAATAAAGGTTCGGATCTGTTATAATCATGATACTTTAAAAAAAGATTATTTGTCTAAATTGTATTATAAATAATATATTTTATAAAATATTTTTTTAAAACAATAATTCAGAGCCAAAAGTTAATAAATTCACATGAAGAGATGGGATAAATTTGGTGTTTTCATTCGATGTGTGTAGATCAAATAGAAAGTCATTAAAATTTATTTAAGAAAAAAATATTATTATTATTAATTCATATCAACTGCCTATTTTTAATACCGATGAATAATCTTTCAAAAATTGTCTCCAATTCTAACTTAAAGGGTGAAGAAAGCATATCAGTCTTCTTAGACGATCTCGACTCCTCGGGCGTTCATTCCGATAGTTAAAAAAAAATATAAAAGTGTAATATATAATTTTCTATTTACTTATGTCAAAATTGTATTAACTTTTATAAGAAGAAAAGAATATCTCTGGGGGGGGGGTTTGACCAACTATGTATGAATAAACTGCCCCATGAGCTGTGAATACCGAAAACGTGAGGTCATTCCCAAAGAGTACAATGTGTTCATCGAGAATCCGAAAATCGAGTTATGTAATAATCTTTTGATATCTTTACTTTTTACTAAAAATTGATCTCCCTCCCTCAGCACGTATTGAAATTCTCTACTGTTTCCAGCGTTCATCTGCTTCCTCGCGATGAAAAATTCACCCGCACGTTCCGAAATATTCGAAATATCGTCTTTAAAGTTTACGGGTAAACTAACCCAGTTTGCACTATTATATTTACTATGCAGTACATATTTGTGAGATCTAAATTATTGCAAAACAGTTGGTTTTTTATCGGAACCTTCGGTCTCATAGTGTTTGAGACGATTCCAAAGGTCATTTTTGAAAAAAAACGCACGGGAGCACTATCAACCGACCCGTTCCCAATGAGTCAACATGCCAACAGGTCGTAATGAGTAGCTTTGTGTATGAGTGGTCTGTTTAAGTTTTATTGAATTCTTATTGCCTTATTTGGCTCTTAGTTTGAGTGCGCACGTTGTGAGTGCGGTATGATGAACGACTTCCTGGTCAAAAGTCACTCCTAATTTCACTTAAAACGTGGAACAAAGCCTCGAGGTTATTTCAAAAATAAGTAAACAGCCCATTTCAAATTAATTCCTGCTTATTCAACACTTACACAAGTCAGACTAAAATTTGTACATTTATACGCTTATCAACGACAAGGAATCTACGTTCATCACCAGGAAGCTGATATATATTACTTAAATCCACCTCACTTTTAAGTGCTTGGAGATACGACTGCATAGTTGTATGGCCAACATTTTAGGGAGAGGGTATTTACTTGTTTACTCCACATACCTCATAAGAATGTGTCGTTATTCTGGCTGCTTCCTCACAAAAGTCCCTCTAGAAGAGGCCAGCATTAAATGTCAATATTGCTATTTTATCCCTCTTTCAAGAGACTTCAAAGACTTTGAACATGTGATTCTTAATTTCGTGTTTCAACTTTACGTCCTTGAAAAAGTGTTCCAGTCGGCAGTAAAGAAAGCGTAGCCTTTCCATTAGCAAATATTCACATACACTATTCTGTACGAAATAATATGTGGTGGAGTTTAACAAATCCGAACGGGAAGGTATTTTGATCATGGTAAAGGGGTCAGATAAAAAATTTCCTTGCCATCATGATCGATTTGCTGTAGCTTCGACGTCGTGTCTGTTTCCCTCCAAGTTTTCACTGCATTTATTGAACATTTTTATTAAATTTATTCAATCAACAAAAATAATCAGATAATTTTCGAATTACAAATTCGGTCGTAAAGATTTGTCGCTTTAAATCTACCACAGTTATCGAATGCAGTGACAGATAAAATATGCAGATCTCTTTTGAAATGTAAAGCAATCTTTGGAATTCTGGTTGAAATCTGCTCCATTTTTTCCTTAATACCATCAAGATACTTGAGGAGGGTGTATTTCAACTTATTTTTAAGATGGTTGAGAGATAATTTCACTGGTTTTCATGAATAAACATTTGAATTCTCCTCCTCTTTCAGGGTCGCTTATAGCCCAATCAAGTTTGATCCCAGTAGAAGGCTAACTTCTGAATTTACGTAAGTTCAAGTAATGAGTAACTGCGCCACTTCCATCTTCCTTTCTGCACAGCATTTAACTTGAGTATTCCGCTACGGTTTCTTAATACACTTACCAACATATTTAGACCTTACTAGAGCGGCAAGTGCTCAGAAATTATCTGAACCATGGCATTAAATTAAGATGAAAGGACTGAACGAGTCATTGATCAATTAACATCATGTTTCTTATTGTGTCTGTGAGTATGCGCGTGAATATATAATGCCTCCATCTTAATAAATTGTGGCGCCATTTCAGTTTTCACCTTAGTTGATTTAAATTAACCCCACGCGCAATCCATTAATTATTATGCCGCTCCTCCGACTGAATCAACATTCCACAAAACTTTAACTAAACATTTAATTTTATTTCAATTTGCAAAGTAAAAGAAATTGTAATTATTTAATTAATTCAATTTTGATTGAATGAATGAATATTAATTAATCATTAAACAACGTTCTGACAATGACAACCGTATAAAATTAATTAGTATTATTCATCAGTTTATGATTTTCTAAATTTTGAAATATGGATCAATACTATTTCGTATGCCAGTTGCGAGGAGGTAACATACTAATTAGAGGTGATTGAATTCAGTAATAACCCAGTTTAATATATGTCAAGAGTGATCTTAGGAAATAGGAGCTTTTCAACGAGAATGTCTGCGAAATGACCTTATATGAGTGTTGAAAGGCATAAGCATTCAGGAGCGCTCAAAGAAGTTCCTGACCTGAAGTTAACTGAACCCTCTTTTCTTCCACCCGATGGAGATACAGTTAAGGACGTTGCGATCGAACAAATATCAGATGAAACAGATGTCATTATTTTCGAACACTTATTGAAAGGATAACTTACTTCGTACATAGATAATTTATGAATATAACAAAATCAATAATTTATAAAAATTTGAAATGCAATCTCTCCGCATCCTGAACACATCCTTCAAACAAACCTAGAAGAAGACTACACTTGAAAAATCGGTGAAAGTCATACAATTTTCCCCAATCCAATTGGCTTTTAATCAATTTAAAAATTAAAAAAAATTATTAATTTCTCATTTAATTAATTAAATAATGGATATTTTGGCTCATTTTCAAAATGAAATCCTAAAATAACAAGATTATATTAAAGAAATTAATTCAGTGAATCATTGTGTATATATTCACATAGTTTTTATTCCACGAAATATGATGGAGGTGTCCCTTAACGAATTGAATTCAACTAATTAAAACTCCTTGACAATTTTCATATAATTTAATTAATAGAAAGTCGGTAATGATCAAATTGTTGCCAGGCAAATGAAAAAAACAACAAAGGATTTATTCCATGTTTTCATTTAATTTCGATTATCAAAATGAAGTAGATACTTCATGAAAGACAGCATCGTATCTACAATTCAGTAATATTTTAGTCAAACCAAATTCCAATTTGAATATAAACTTCCCATTGGGGTATTTTTATAAAAAATCAATAAAACGTATTACTTTAATTGTTTTGCCTCGTTTGAGGAATAAAAGGAATCAGATAATGATTGAGTTGGGAGATGGGAGTTCGCCGAGCCTGTCGATCTTATGCTGAAATTGAAAAAGTGGCATTATTGGCAAGGAGGTTATCCACG
Organism: Hymenolepis diminuta; assembly: GCA_900708905.1. Taxonomy (NCBI): domain Eukaryota; kingdom Metazoa; phylum Platyhelminthes; class Cestoda; order Cyclophyllidea; family Hymenolepididae; genus Hymenolepis; species Hymenolepis diminuta. Next base: position 4,594,394 of record CAADRB010000003.1, read on the forward strand.
AGGGTCCCTTAGATGTCTACCACTTGAGGAGTATGTTCAAATCCGTAGATAAGTTTCTCACGGTAAGAAAAGTTAATAAATTAACTTAAAACAATTTTCTACTATTTTATTTAATATTTATTAATATTTCTCAATACTGTAATGGATTTACTGTTTCAGTAACAAATCACAATTCATTCAAACTTTAAATTTAAAATTTGTTTTGAATTCAAATTTAAAAATTATTTTTGATAACCTTCAAAAGGAATTAAACTCCGAAAGGGACTTTCCTTTTGCAGAAAGTTTATTTATACGAGAACTGTTTGAATTTAACTGAAATGCTAGACAATATTCATTATTGAAAGACCTTCAGGCCTCAAATTTGAAGAAGAAGAGTGTGTTGCATTAAAAGTGTCGTGATTGCTATCTCAAATCCACCTTTTTATGATTGTGAGTTGCTAGAGCAACACATAAATGTATTTCGCCTTCTCAACAATCGAGAGAGACAATGAGTCAATGTGACAAGACCGATTATGAATACTAAAAATCGGTCGGTAAGCGGCATGACGTCGTGGACAAGCATTTGCTGCAACTCTGGCGACGAATAACGTAATGTAAATTTTGGAACGTGACCTGTCCACTTTGTAAACATTGTACAACCCAGATCCAAAATCAAATGAAGTAGGATTTTTTGGTTTCTAGGCGTTTCTCTCAGTACCTTTCTGATCCCATCCCATTTATAATGTGTGGGAATTTCTGTTAACTGATTTCGGTTGCTTTCAAAAATTAATAATTTATTATTTTTTAATTAAAATTTTACATGCTGTCTAATTCTTTCCATAACTGACTATGAAATTGCCGTAATAGACAATGGAGAAGCATTACCGTTCAGGTTCTTAAATTTCTGGTAGTAAAACTGTCCTGTTACTAACCGTTTATGTATTTTCTACGTTGAATACGGCGAAAGCAATGTACAGTATGAATCGAGGTATGGGTCAAATAGGCCAAAATATGAATTAATAATGTTACATTGCTTTCTTGCTCCGTCTCTCTACAGCCTGGAGAAGAAAAGCGGTCTTAGCATGACTTTTTAATTAGTCTCAGTACTTCGTTATATGACGAATCACTTATCGTTTGCCTCTTATTGGCATTTTCATGAGAGCTCGTTTTGTTGCAGCTGTGCCGTCACTACTACTTAATTATTTATCAGCGTCCTATTCTTAAAATAGGAATGTCTTGGACATTGCACACTTTAAATTCTTTTATGAAACACCTAGGGTAAATTTCAATCATTCATATGCACGTTTTAATAAATAATAATTATAATTAAATTTTAATTTTTAATTTCATTTTTCCAAAATTATCCAAATATGTTCACGGGACTTTAGTCTGCATTTAGGCGGGATTCTTAATTTTTGTGGTGTATTACTATAATTATAAGGAAGCAAACTAGCTTCATTATCTGCTATTTAGGAAAATCGTCATAGCAATTTTCTTTAATTAATTTATTTTCCTAGTTCTCATTCAGCTCAAAAGTAACTCTGAGAGTATCAAAGTGAAATCAGCCATCGAATCAGGGTTGAGTAGGAGTGCACTGCGGCATTACTTTTTTCTCCAAAGTAAACTTTAGGCTTTTTTTGTCAAACGATTCGTCATCTCTCCTTTCCTTTTCTCTTCCTCTTTCTGTTCTGCCTCCACTCTACTCTGGTTGAAATAGAATGCTTTGTGGTCATATTGCTAGCGGATGAGTCAAAGTCACCTTATTTTCCCTTCCATTGGAAAGATAAACCATCTGTGTCTACTTGTGTGGCACTGTCCTGAATGAGTTATTATACAGAGGCGCACTACTTTTAAGTTTTAAATATTTTATATATTAAAAAAATTAGCAGGAAGAAAAAGGATAATTCATCTAAAATCAATAATTTTCAAATTATTTCAAAAAAGTGTTTTGATGCTGCGTAAATGAAACAACTATTTTTTCCTATTTCTTGGCTTATTGAAAGGCCTAAATTGGACGATTTATACCGATTGGTTAATAATTAATTATCAAAACAGTGAATACCTACTGATTAATTAGAGGGTAACAAATTGTGACACTCCAACTCATTCTAAATCTGCTCATGCGAAGTATTATTACCCCTCTCAGTTTATGCCATCTCATCATTTATCACTGATGGACTTGATACTTTCAACCATTCCTTAAACGTGTGTAGCATTAGATACTATTCTACTTCTGATAGCAAATAAATTAAAACTGACTTTTAAAATTTGAGCAGTTTAAAGTACTAGTGAATGCGAACCCTTTTTTCTTACCAACAAGCATCCAGTGCCACTTCCGAAACAAACTTCTCGATTATCCCAGAAGAGCATGAGAAAATGCTGCAAAAACTCGGATCCACGAGACAAATCGATAAATTCTTTGAAATGAAATCCTCGTACCTCTTTCAGTAAATGTAATATTATAGGCTGTACATTTCCCGGTCAAAATCACATTTATGCGTGAACTCTAAGTAGACAGTCTTGAATTTTAAATAATTATGCGGAAGAAAGCTCGTTTTTAAACTGTCAGCGCATCTAGACCTTCTATTCCACCGGTTGAATAGTTTTTTTCGCCTTCCGATATCACATCGATATATTTCATCTCTTATTTCTACTCAGCTTAAACCTAGTTATTTTTAAACTGAGTAGATTATTCAAAAGCATATAAAACAGATGTATCGGGACTCAAGGACAGGTCAAGTAAAGGACAATAATAGCATACTCTTCCAATTCATTGACGTAACAATTGATTCCATGGGATTCTGCGAAGAGACAAACGATATTTTAAATTTATCTCAATGAAAAGGCCCTAAACTTTTTAATGACTACTTTGTCTGAAATGGTTTTTACAAAAGCGAAAGAAACTCGATCTGACGGAAAACCTTATCATAAATTTAGTGTAAAACAAACTCTAAATGTATGTAACGTTTAACCAGACCCGCGTCTAAATTTGAATCATGAAAGTCAATCCCTCTTAAGCTGAAGGTTATCTAGAATGCTTTGAAAACTCCAGTCAACTAATTGTTCATTCTTTCCAGAAGTTATCCTGGCATCATGAAATGTAATTCTTTTCATAGATTCATCCGTTGAGACTTTATTCCTCAGATGTATCACAGAGTGAGGATGGACTTCCGTATGTTTGATCAAAAAGATGCTCGCTTATTATTAATATTTCAAGAAAAGTCGTACTTCCTATAAGCAGCTCTTAAATTTGAAGCATCCGAACCTACTTGTTTCTCTTTAAGCTGTTATCGTGCACCGTCCATAATTTAATTGAGAAGTCGATCTATCGTCTATAAAATTAAGGATATCACCTCCTTATATGTGCAGTAAGGAACATGCGTTCGAATCCAGTGGAAGGCCAAATCCTCCTGATGATTAGCTTTATCCTATTGATACAACATTCATCACAGCATGTCAAAGCGCAGTATCGGTATTCTTTCACCGGAAAAACACATCACGCTATGCCATCAAGAGTCAGGGCATCCCATTTAGGAGCGTGTTGAGATAAAAAAGCGCCCAGCTGGCAGGCCTTCTCTCTATGTGTGCAAGTATTTGGGGTGCCTGAGTGAGAAAAGAGAAAAAAGTTGCATCAGTTAGCGATAGAGAGAGAGAGAGAAACGGAGAGATGCGTCACCTTTCTCTATATTTCCCTCTACCCTTGATGCATTTCTCATCACCAGCTCTACAGCCTGATATTGTTTGCTAGGATGGGTGCACACACCGGATGCCTGTAAACAAGTCTTTCACTGGATAATGCGACCCCTGTGTTCCCCTTCCTAGTCTAGACGTGCGTCGACTGGGCCACACTTTTTAATCCTCACTCCCTTTGGCCCTGGTTGAACTTTTTTCAACCTCGACCTGGCTTTTGACCAAACGGTGGACTCATTTTTGGATAAAATTTCACATAACCCATGTAGCATTAATTGTTGACTATATTAATGATCAAATAATGACCTAGGTCAGCAAAATTTAGGTATTAAAGGAAGAAAGGAAAGCGGGGTTCTGAATGATTGAGCATACTCATATTTCTTAATTAAAGACCAAGATTAATTTAAATACATTCCCCTGGATCATTTTTATTTGATATTCCAAATTGGAAGCTACGTGTAAACAACTTTAAGTAAGGAGAGGAATAGGTGCAATCTTCAAGGTCAAATATCAAATTACAGTTTATGTACACATTTAGAGTTCATTTGAGTGGGCTCTGTCAAGATAAATTTCTACAAATTGTTTAGAATCGTGTAAAATCAAGCAGCTTTTTCGGCTTTTGAAAGAAGAAACTAGTTGAAGTGGCAGGATCCTCATAACTGACCAACAGATCAGTAAGCACTGGAGAGTGGGCATATTCAAGGCTCTGCCAATGTATTTATTAAATTTGAAAATTTTAGAAAAATTTCTCTCCTCAAATTTCTTTCCTAATCTTGGGAAAAAATGATGCCTATCGCTCTAAATTACTCAAAAGTTTTCAAATCAAACTCCGCTTTAAAGAAATTTACAGTAACTACATGGATAACTAATTAATGTCATCTGAAAGTGAAAACTCATTTAATAATTACTTCCTGCTTGACTCGTTTTGCCTACGAGGCATTTTAAATTGTATTCAAGGAGACTAATGGCCACATGCTTCAAGTCATCGTAGTCTTTTATGTCAACAAGTATCAAGCAGCCATCAAAGTTAAATAGACTGAAATACCTAATTTATCTCTCTAAGTTAGCGCTGGTAGAACTCTCATGAAGAGAGGTATTTGCAAGGAGGAACAAATCATTAATTAAATACTGAATCTTACATTGCCATATATGGGCAGTGAAGATTGTGAGTGTTATTTTATTTTTCATTTGGTTTTCTACTGTATCTACTTGCAACAAACTGGTTTCAGATTAATTAAATAGTGAATTCCTGTCATTATCTATCTGCTTGTCTACCTGCAGTACCTGCCTTGATGACATTTTTGTGGCGGCAAATCTAAACGGGTTGAGAGCACATAATTTTTTTCACTGTCTGGTCCGACAAATGAAGCGTACATAGAGCGTTGATAGGGGGTAGGTAGGGAGAATTTATCTACACGATTTATCAGCGCAATGGGATTTGTTTAAATGAGGTGGCACAAATCGCTTGGAAGATGCCGATGCTATTTGCGCAAATTTGAACAATTGCCGTACCGCAATTACACTAATATTAAATGTAATACAAATTTCTACCTTCAACATTTTTGTATTTACAATTTTCATTAAGACAATCTGTAAGGAGTCTGTTTGGAGAAAAATGGTTGAATTTCCTAGAAAAAACGTTCATTTTTATAAAATCCTTAATGCCTTATTTCAAATTTGTTTAAATCTAGATCCCACGGTAAATCCTGTGACCTTGTTTTTCACGAAGGAGTTCTTGTGGGTTCGTATTTCCGTATTTTCCATTGCCATCTTTGTAATAATGTTCGAACCTTTTAATGACCTATTCTAGAACATTCAGGAAGTTAATTTTTGGTCACCCCGTGGTTTAGATTATTTTAGTAATAGAATAACGATTTCTGAAAAATAAAGCAAACCCATCTTTGGTTGTGTATCAATTTATCAGAAGATAAAAAAAAGTTTCAAAATAATGATTTTATATCTCCTAAAATACTAGGTCATATTCTAGAATAAAAATACATTAAAGCTAATCGATAATTCGAGTTGAATTTCAACGTCAATTACTTGGTAACCAATCCCGTCAGACTAAACAATCACAAATAATATGATAATAAATATTTTCTTTTCCTTGTAGATGCACATATTACGTTGTAAATACGCCTTGAGAAATTTTGTTTTAAACAAATTTTTTGACCTCCAAAATTTTCACCAACCCAGTTTAAGATTGATCCTGCTGAACATGCTTCCCAATACAATCTCTCGAAAATACTCTTTCACAAAATTGAACTTTCTTTCCCCTCATTTTTAATTTAGCATCAATTTTTCATGGTGAGTGCATTTTAAGAAGAGGGTGGTGGGAAGCTGCACGATTTTTCTCATAAGGGAACTTCTCCTGTCGCCATAACTCATAAGATGGTGGTGGTGGTGGCGGTGGGAAGAGTGAGAGGGAGGCAAAGGGTGGATTTAAGGAGAGATGAAATAAATCCCTGGCTTTAACTCATTGCGCGGCATCGGTAGGTGAAAAAATCGGCCGCGCGAGCGTGCGTTTATTAGACTACCAATGCTTCTGCAGTGCAGGGTAGAGAGAAGACGAGCAAATGGAAGGGTGAGGGAAAGATTGCACCAATCAGCACTTTACTTTTCTAACTTCCTACTCCCCTTCCGGCTTGTTTCTATCCCCCTTCAGCCTTTTCCTGAGAAGAGCGCGTCGCTAAGCAGTTTCATATTGTTGCGGAAAAAGTCTGTTTCCCCGCTTACTTTCCTTTTAATGCTCATATCCTAGTGGGATTTAATTTTAAACTCTAATTACTCTCTCTCTCTCTCACGCTCTCTCCCTATCGGCTTTCCATGAGCGCTAAATTAGGTGGGAGAAAAAGTGTTGAGAGAAAATTGCTTCGGCGTTGTAAAATCGCGAGCAAAATTTCGTTCGACATACTTTTACTATAGAAAAATAAGATGGGAGGTTTTTCGGGAAATAATCAGTCATTTGGAGTTGAATTCTTCTCCCGAGAAGAAAATTTTCCCTACTTATTTTTGTAATAACTTTAGAGAAATATTAATCTAGCAACCGGTAATCGCATAAATTTGATACTGTTTTAAGATCGACAATTTGAAATCACAGAAATTGTTAATCTCTTCAGAGATCAGGCCAGATTCCGATGTTCAGGCTCTGGAATGTCAGTTCTTGCTGCAAAAAAATAAAACTTCTGATTGTTATAGATCGACTGCCTCATTGAACAGTTCATCTGGAAGTTTAAACTAAAAAGAAGTACACAAAAAATCAATAAGATGCTATTATCCTGGGTGTCATTATATACAGTTCAGGACAAATGACGAACTCATTGATAACTCAAAACCCCAAATTCAATAATTTAAATCCTCAAACGGATTGGCTACGCCCATAATTAATTTTAGTTACCCCAATTCCTGGAGACAAATTGATATGGTGTTGCGAGACATAAGGTCAGTGTGATTGTGTCGTCATCATGGGTGATTTTAATTGTCACCTCGGCTCTGATGCTCACAGTGGTTATGCAAATGTAGTATGACGCTTCACAGACACCGTGGAGACTACACAAAATATTGAGAAAGTCAACTATATGTTGATAAATCTATCTTGCAAAAGTCGAGTAAAGAATTATATAATTGTTACCATCTAGAAATTGGTCGAGGTGCAATCTTAGACTCCTACCTTGCCACAAGAGAAAGTGGCGTCACACTTCTAGACTTGAGGGCATCCAGAGAAGTTGATGTAAACTCTGATTACTGTCTACTTGCAGTCATCCTTAGACTTAAAGTTGAAACTGCCACCAAAAGATGCAAGTATAAAAAGCAGTTACAGTCCTGCGGAATCAGAAAGGGATTGACCTAATCTCGAAAAGTAAAAATGAAGGTCAAAGTTTCTTGATTATGAGATTTCGGAGAAAATAATACAGAATTATGGTGATATTGTGTATGTCATTGCGAGAGTAGCTACTCAAAACTGTCAAATAATCAGTACAAGGAAGAGAAAATCTAATTCATCGTATGAAATGGCCGAAGATATTTAGTACTAAACCACAGGAACGAAGAGATTTAAGAAAACGATGGCTACCTGACCAGTTTTCTGAATCCTATCCCGTTTATGCTGGATGCTGAAGTAATCGGATTTCACAAAGACAGAGTAGCTGAAAGCATTTCGCTAACTAAAGAAGTATATTAGTTCTTGATATGGTGGAGAAATGCTTTTCACCAGTGGTCTGGGTAAGGCGGAAATTCTGTATGAGAAGACGCTTATTAAATGTCCAACATAGATTTCTTGCTGGAGGACATACTGAACAGACGGTCCTTGCCATAAGAATAATAATTCGAGAAGGCATTGATCGTCGATGCGGAACCGCAATCATCTTTACCGATGTAGGGAAAGATTTTGATTCTCTTCCTACCGCTCCAATTCTACTATGGCCGGGTAAACTTAAGCTGCCCTTCAGTTGGATTAGATAAGTTCTTAATATCCCGGAAGACCACACCAGAGGCTCAAATGAAGGATTTATTACTCAAGGAGGCATTAGACAGCGATCCGAAGGACCTCATGACTCTTCAATATAACATTTAATTTAATATTAAATGATCATATGCAACCTGAGGGGATTTGAAATGCAGACTGTTGAGTTTTCAGGACATCTTGACTTATGCCTTATCTCTTCATCAATTGGACAAGGTGAACAGCATCTTCAAAGACTTGAAACTATCCTAGACAAATATGCAATGGAAATGACTTATGATAAAACAATCTAGGCGTACGTCGGTTCAGAGCTGGATCGATCATATTTTCAAATAAATGCTTGTAAAATCAATAAAGCAAGCTCTTTTACCTACCTTGAATTCCAAGTGAATGATAAAGGTCTAGTCAATGATGTCGTAAAACTAGATATCACGGGAGCCAAACGACAGCTAGTGAAACTTAGACCTATTCTAAAGTCGAAAGTTCTATCGATTAGAATTCAAGCAAGGATATTGGAAAGATGAAAGTTGGATTATGAATACTTCTACGAACTCTGTTCCTCGTATTGTCAAATATCAACTACAGCAGAAAGGTGTACTTAAAAAGGAAATTATGAGTATAGAATGAAAGTGAAATGAGATGGCATTGGTGGATCGATCACCAAAAACCCAAATATGATCTACAAGGAGGCGGACTTCTTTGTCCAGTAGATGGGTGCTGCAAGAATTATATGAGAGTGGATGGCCCCAAAATCATGCGAAACTTCCACTCACATTCTCTCTACGAAGAGTAAGAGCATAACTCTGAAGTACTCCGGCGGAAGATACCAGTCGATGTGAAATTTCTCCAGCTCAGATGACTTTCAGACTCTCATTTCTACCGTAGAATCTACAATTCTTTCTCAAGTAAGCATGTTTCCCTTTACAAACTTTCACTTCCCATGTATGTTTTCCCAGGACTAGGGACTGTAGAAACTTTAGTACTGCCGTGGGAAATAATAAAAATTTCCCGTTATCTATGGAATATTACAGTCGCCAAATTTACCATGGGTATCAAAAAAAAGAGTAGTTCTTGATATTGTCAACTTCCAGCTGAAAGAAGTAAATATAGACCACCGAATACAAACCTTGCAAGTTATAATAATGGGATAGCATTCGATGCGAGAAAATGTCGAAATCATTGAAAATTAAGTGCATTTGAAATTTTAAATTTACATTTCAACCACTCTAAATATATAAATTTTTAATTTCCAAAACTTTTTAAAAAAAAGAATGAATCATCTCTATTATTTACGATGAAATAGCACCTAAGGAAAATAATTTGCATTTCATTGGCTACTAACCTCATCTACGACTTTCTCCTGCATTTGTAATAAACTCGATTAAACCGCTACTTGAGTGGAAGGGAGAGTTATAGAGCTTGAGTTGAACCTGTAGATCACTCTATTTAAAATTTGGGGGGTCATTGGTGGCATAAAGCAATGCTTTTCGACAACTGTTGATCACAGTGGTCATCAGGTACGTCTGACAAGACATAAAGGTCAAGACCGAGGTCACATATGGCCATCGGTACTCATTCAGAGAAGGGGATGACTAATAGCAGTTTGGACAAATGGGAACGCTGTGAATACTCTCCGTAACGGAATTGGGAGTGAATATTTAGTAGCATTTATCAATATTTGGTGCTTTTTTTACAAAATGCATGGAGGAAACTGAATGATTGTTAAAAATATATCATGCCACATTAGGTGAAGGTTGATGTTTGCCGAGGACTAGTTTGTTTTTCATACTCTCTTCATTTGTAAGGTAACTAAGCTTTCATATTTCTGAATAATCAAGAGAAGTTTGTCACAGCCTCTTTTGACAGTAATAATACATATCCACAGTAAAAATTTACTTGAATTTCAGCAAATATTATGCATCTGCATTCACATTCTCTAAATGCATCTTAGTTAATAAATTATGTCTCTGAACAGATATTACTGAAGTACAAATAAGCGATATGAACTAACTTTTTCTCACAAATTTCCATTGAATCCTCTAAATTAATGCTGAATGAATATCGCACTCAACAGATTAGAGTCTTTGTAAGCTTCTTACCTACAAATGAGAGGCAATATTGAATGAAATCGCACGATCTATGCACCCTGACTTAAGGGATTTTTAAATTTATAAAAGTGATTTGAACTTGTTTGTAGGAATTAGTCGAGGGGGGAAAAGGGCCTTTGAGGAGTTTCCCAGAAACAAGTGGCAGAGAATTAGTTCCCATGAAATCCTGAGATGGGAGACACTTAACATTAAATCATCAGCTCCCCGATCACCTTGTAAAAGGGGAGTGTTTAAAATGTAAATTAATTTAGATAATTAAATTTGAAAAATGTTAGCATGGCGCCAAAGCATAGGATAAACCCCTAAAATTTGATACATTTGTCGGAAAAGAAGTGATTTGTCTTATTCAATTTGGGCAGATTATTTCATTGTGGGATACGTTGATGAGAAAATTTCACTCTGTCACGTATTTCTTATTAAAATACTGAATGCTCTATCCTTTGTTTTACCGGACTTGTTTTAATGAATTGCAATCTGACTGTGAGATTCTTCTAGTACACCACGACGCCACATTAGGGAGAAGTTATCTACCCATAATTCATTTCATGAGTCTATTTATTGAAATGGACAAATAATATGATATCCCGATGTTTATAAATGTTATGTTATTTATTGAGAATTAATTAAGAAGGCCAAAATGTATACTTTTGTACACCTGATTCATTCCAAAATGAACCCTTGTTTTCCATTGGTTAAGAAGAGAAGTTCAAACACTATTCGCCTTTTTAGTAAACTTTTGGATAATAAATTTCTGAAATGAGATTTATGCCTTTTAGAAAGAAGTAGTATACTTTTCCATGGAAAAATGGGGAAAAAACCTCTCAAACTAACATCCACTGAACCCAATACGCCTAAAACATTTCAGAGGAATAGGTCTCCACTCCCTCTAAGTTATGCATTCGTATTTTTGAGGCGAATTTCAGTAGTTTTGTTGTAATGGTGGATGCGAAAAGTTGGTATGATTCGTTACACACTAGCAACAAGTTAATTAAACACAATAAGTTAAGAGAGAATCGTGACATGGCGTCAGCAATTAGGGAGAGATGGATAGTAACAACTAAGTGGTCTCTTTCAGCTAATGCGTGACTGCGCACCATAATTCCATTAGCCCTTGAACTTCCCTCTCCCCTCTCTCTCCCTCTACTTGCTATTTGGGAAAATAGCGAGAAAATGGGATAGAAAGAGGAGGATAGAGGAAGAAAGGGAGAAATGCCAGGGAACTGTAGCACAACGCAAAACATTAGGAGTCAAAAACATGCATAAAATGATGAATCGCTTTCAGCAAGAAGCAAGTGAATTATTACTCCGAGAATTAAGGAAACGTCAACATTTTTCATTTTACAATTTTGATTCGGATGAGGAGTTAATTCGAACGGCTCTTAACTCAAAGGGGGGAGGGGGGGGAGGGGAATCCACCTTTTCAGTTATTATGGAAGGGAATAAACGGTTTATCATTATTCTCTTATCGTATCTTTTTAATAACCTCTTTCATTATACACTTGGGTTTTCGACATGGGATTTATTCGACATTTAGTAATTACGCTTTAGACACAATTAGAAGGAGTCTGATTAATGACCTTTGATGAGTTGGCTTGTTCTTTATTTTATAAGATATAACCTAATTAATACCAGTCTCGATGTGCTATTTTAAAATAACTAAATGATTTTGATTAATACTGAAAATTTCATTTAAATTAAGCTTCCTTAGTAGATGTTCACTTGTTTAAATAAATACCGATGTCCCGCTATAATGAATTTAAAAATCGCTCTTACTTTTCTCGTTCCAATCATTTTCGAGATTATTTATCGAAATCAATTATGATTGAAACTATTTACCATTCTACGTTGAATAAAATTCAAATTGTACGCTTCATTAATAATCGAAGGTATCAGAAATGGATTTAAAGGTCATAAACATGACAAAATCCTTCAGATCCCATTGAATGTGTCCACTAATTCCTTTCAGACCGCTGAAGTTTTATTCATTCACAAATTTCGATCCAGGAAAAGCGTTGAGCATAACTTTGATCCCTTTCTATTTTTCTAGGTTCTTAGAGTCTTCTGGTTTTTATTTGAACCGATCTGCTCTTCTCGTAGGTAACCGACGATTAGATTTTCTAAGTGATAGCAAAGCGGACCAAATTGCAATGTTTCAAAACAAGTCACCACGTTGGTAATGACAACCGTACTGTAAATAACTTGGTTAGAATTAAGAGAAATTAAAACTCGAATTTCTTTGAAGTGAAACAAGTTTACTGATCCTCAAATCGTCAATTGGTTTTCCTTCGTTATTTTAAACACCACTTCCGTAATTGAAAGTTACGCTTTTTTACACTTAGCGTGACAGGGTACAGACCAAATTTTTTCCATCCATTGAAAATCAACCGTCTCAACCAGTCCTGTGTATCAAAGTTTTCGAACGGGAACAAAAAGGATCCAAGGCTTCAATCGAGAAGTTGGGGTAGGGGGGGGAAGAGGGGATCGCCTTCCTTCATTTTTTTTCATCTAATTTGTTTCTCCTGATGCAGTCTGAGGCAGCTGTTAAGTAGAGGTGTCCGAGACATGAATGCAGATGTGCAAACAAAGTTTCTTTGATATGAGACTGCAAATAATCTGTCATATTTTTTGTCTACACGGCTTTTGCAGCATTAACTTATCAGACTAATTCGAATGAGTGTGTTTGAATAATAACTGCAGACGTGATGCATTATGACTCACTAATTAGGGCGATCGGATCCCATTTACTTATTTTATGTACAAATATAGTCGAAATTTCGATGAATGTTGTTTTAGCTCTTTTCAAATTAATGATCCCACCTTTCGTAAACTCTGGTTTCGGGCTTTATGAAGAGATCTTGTTTTGCGATACAAACCAGTCAGCCACGACTTTCACATGTCTTAAGCCTCATCCTGCAAATTCGTCCGGTATGAAATGAAACTGTAACATATTTGGAACTTAAAACATACCCTTTCGTGACAAGTGGGATACATCTGACGAGGCGGGGTGTCAACCATATCCAAGTATTCTTGTCTAACCTGTAATTTATCGTGTCCATAATCTAATGGGGTCAGTGTTAGAAGATTAAGAGATCCCTGGTTTCTACTTGATCTCTTCATAATTGGATTGAAAATTTACTTTAATTAAGTTGCAATCTGTCACAAACTAAACTATCAACATATTTATAATGGTTAAACAACAGATTCTAAACTGAAAATAATTATTTAATCTCCGAAAAACTTCCATTTTTAGGATTAACATAACCAAATATTTCAATATTCATTACTGACTGTGCTTCCTAATGTGATGTTCTCACAAGTATTCCACTCCATTACCTCTAAATCACGTGCTGTTAGTGTAGCCTCAAGTTTCTGGCCGTTCAAAAATGAATGACCTCATTGCCCCGTTTTTTTCAGAAGGACTGTTATGTCCTCAGTGATCTGATAACTACAGAGGGAGACTGATATATTAACGTCCTCCTTCGTTTCTCACTTCAGTACTACGAAATAATGGTCCAATGCCACACTTCTCTGCAACCATGGTAATGTGCCTGACGGAACTTCCCTCCTATAAACATTTGAGCTATGCCTCATTCTGAAAATATGAGAACCTAGAAAGTCGAGCGAGACAAACTGCTTACTATTTCTTCGATAAATTATGTCCATTAACCAGAGAGAAGACAAATCTCTCTTTTCGTGCCAAAAGAGAGCTCAGCCTCATCCGCATGAGGACTCAGTCCCTTTTTCACACTTAGAGGCGACAGCCAGGCAGCTAAAAGTAAGTGGAGTTGGTGGATAAAAAATGGCAAGATGGAGAGAGAGAGAGACCAAGAAGCCGCACTGTGCTTGGAAAGGGTTTTGTGGTGAGAAGGCAGTGCGTGAAGAAGACAAAAAATTGCTCTTGGCGGAGAGCGTGAGCTCTCCTTTGAGAAGTCATATGCCAGAGGTATGGGATGGAGGAAGGAGGAGGAAAAAAACTCGATCACCTACCCCAACCTTCAACTTCTAAAGGGAATCATTTGTCAACCTGAAAGGAGAAAAAATGTTGGGGAACAACTTTTTGTACATCTTGCCATTCTCATGCTATTAGACTTACAGAAATGATCTAAGGATGCTTTAAAATTAGTCGCTTTCTTTCTCACAATTGTAATTCTGAAAATGGAAATATGTCATCAAGTTTTCTTCAAGATGAAATGGTTTTGAGGAGCATCTCCCATCCCTGGCGACGTCAAAAACTTTCAAGCAAAAGTTAATTGTGTCTGTAAATATGCCCCATATTCGAGCTTTAACATGCTATTATTTCTGAAGATGATAAAATTATAGTATTCTTAACTTCCTTTAAGGTTCTATAAATTTGTGGTTTAATTCAGAGATAAAAGCTTTTCATTACATTTCAAATAACATCTGATTATACGATCAGAAATTCCTCAATTGTTCAAAAGTTGGTTGACCTCATTTAATCCGGATCACCTTTTAATTTTACGCAAAACTTTTGGCGAAATTTTTGTCCATTTTTCAACAAAAAACACACTTTCAGACAAGAGTAAAAATGCTACGGAAAAAAGGATTTTTGGTGGTTAGAACTGCCATTGACAACACCTGTCAAGACCAGAATCATTACTTTTTGAAAAAATACCGCAGATTCTGCGAACATTTTCAAATCTTTGGACAGGAAATTTTCTCACTTTTACAGAGAAATCAGAAAGCGAAAATGCTATTCACTGTTGGGAAAACTCTTTAAGGAATGAATGTTTGATAAGTTAGAAAGCCTCCCTGATATGAATATCTACCCTTCCAGATATATGCTTCTTGAATGGGTGAAATTGGTTTGAAGTTATAATGGAAGAACGTCAAAATTCAACTCTAAATAACGAAGCAATCTGAACTTATTGTGGCGTAAAATCTATTCAACAGAATGAGGGTCCCCAATATAAGCCTCAAAGATGGGTAGATGAATAGGATCTCTCAGGGTCGTCGTAGGCACTTCCACCTTTCTCTTAATTTTCATGAAAGGAAAAAACTGCCTTTCACGTCCAGATTATACATCAGTTGGAATTTATTGCACATTACTGACAGAAATTGGCGGAAGAGAGTATTATTTCGGGGTACCTTTCAGTGAAATCACAATTTATGCTTGGCAATTGAGAACCCGCCAAGGTTTCCATCTCTGTGATCGCATTATTTTGCCCCAATAAAACGTCCCTAAAGAAGTTATTCAGATATTAGGGGAAGTTATTTTTACTTGCAAAAATGAGTTAATTTCATGTTAAATCAAGTTAAAGTTCTTCCGGCCACCCTCAGCAGCACAAAGGGCACCAAAAATTTCATATTAATCAAAACTCAATTTTGCTACTTCTATTGCTGAGGAGCGGTGACAGGCGGGCATTAATCAAAAGATCCTACAACAGGAGGGGAAGGGAGCACAAGTGGATGGGTGAATGGTAGAAATATAGAACTGGGTGGAGAATTCCTTCTTATCGTTTGATTAGTACAGGTGCGTTGCTGACAGTGCAATGAAAGGTTCCTTTCCTTTTTTAAAGAAATAAGAGAAATTAGTGTCCGTTTGATAGGCAAAGTGATTAGTTATTTCCTTATAGAGCTTTCTCATTATGACCGACGGATTCTGGAATTATTCATTTCCGAGGCAATATTCAACTGATGTATATTCAGTTA
This sequence comes from Hymenolepis diminuta, assembly GCA_900708905.1. Lineage (NCBI taxonomy): Eukaryota > Metazoa > Platyhelminthes > Cestoda > Cyclophyllidea > Hymenolepididae > Hymenolepis > Hymenolepis diminuta. The sequence continues at coordinate 4,610,303 of CAADRB010000003.1, forward strand.
TTGAATAATAATTATTATTACAACCGAGAAATGATGGTTCTCTATCGCCTGATATAAGCCGAAATTTGCAGTCGAGATACTGGGAAAAATTTACTAAAGTATTCAAAAAATATTCTCAATTGTTCCCAGTTTAAGAAGAATTAGACTTAGTCTCCCTGCAAAAGGAATGAGAAGGGTGAAATTAATGTACTTACCTATGAGGTCATTAATAATTCAGAAGAAAATTCCAGAAGGTTCGAATAAAATCGATTTTTAAAGCTCTTCTAATTTTGGCCAATTACACGAAAGCTAACCACCTTTTTTGAGGCATCCATCGTGTAGTCTCATCACCTTTGAACTTCAGTCAACATTCACTGAATTGCCATTCTCAGTTGAATATCCTAGAAGATAACTTTTGTGACAAAATTAGCATCTCCAGATTTGATTCTGAAAAATCAATGAAAGCTTGAATAACTTGAATAAAACATGTAGAAAATTTTTAAAAAAGTACTGAAGATATAATTAAATTAATAAAATAACATCTACCCTGGAGTCATGTAAAGGGGTATCAGCCAGACAGTCACTAGATGGTCGAAAAGATAGGTTGTCTCCTCATTGAAATCGCGTTGATTTTTTCAAATGCGCTGGGAGGAAGAAGAAATTGACTTGACTCACCAACGCATACATATACGACAAAGATTGCGAAAGGAGTGAGATAGAATTTCAGATTTGTAATTCACAAAATTCTACTCCTCTTTCTTTACAATTCTTCATAAAAGTGGGGAGGGGTGACTTTTTGAACACATTCTAAGCGCGCACAGAGAAGATAAGCTCTGTCAGGATGTGGAAAAAAGTCCAGCTCCCTTCAGGCGCCATTCCATATTCAATTTCTGGCCTTTTGAAATTTCCGGGAGAAAAAATAATCGCGATCAAGTGAGATTTTCTTCTACAAAAATGCCTAAATTTACAGAATTGATTTATTTTTAAATAATTTTGTTTTGTACTGGAAAAATTTTGCTTTTAATTTCAATCTATTTTTAGCGGGGAAGAAACTTTGTTTTTTTAAGGTGGTATAGTAATACGTTATGAACCGGAAGAGGCGGTAAAGAAGAAGCCGGAGTTCAAGTCAGAGCATCATGAGTCTTACTTGGTTAGAATTATGCAAACTTTGATTTTTCAATGTTCTTTTTAATATCTAACTGTTCGAATTTGATGAATTGACTCCTGGGTTTATGGAATTATGTATGAAATATCCAGAGCTCGTTGACCAATTGATTTAGCTCCGTGGATTGTCAATTCATCTCACATTTTTGTATCCTCCTGTAGAATAAAGCAAGTAGATGACATTAGAAACTATTTTTAACCTAAAGTCAATTTCGGTATTGGAGTATTTCCTAAGTGACAACAAGCACAACTGAAAATTCTACATAAAAGAGAAGTTATTTGTGTGGATCCTCGGTGTCATTAGCTCTAAAAATGAAAGTGGAGTAAAATGCCCTGTTGTATCTGCCACCACAGCGATGCTATATCAATTGATAGACAGCTCGGTTAATAGATTGACATCAATCATTGCACCAAAAATTGTGGGTTGTGAAACAGGTCACCCTAATTTTTCAATATGAAGAAGATGACGATTAGATAGAGTTAGCCTCAAAAGTAAGAGTTCAGATAAAGTATTGCTCTCCATGACTCCCACTTCACTGCTTCAGTTCCATCTTGACGAAATACGCATTTAAATACCTCTCGATATTATGGCTTTGAAATTTAAAACAATGATAGATATAATTCTCTGGAGTGCTTGGAAGGCATTTCATTCAATTAATAACTTCAAAGATACAAATGGAAATAACCCAACACTGAGAGTGGATCATAATTAATATTCATTTTCTGAAAAGAGAGTGATACCATGTATTTTTCTTACCTCACATCGATAACCTCGGTAAATTTGTTTTCGTTAGGTGATTGCTTATTTCGTGAAGAGGCAGAGGGAAATAGAGGGCGGAATAACATAAAAACTGACACAGTAAAGCCACTGTGGCAATAGAGTGTTAGGAAGAAAAATGTAGGTTGTTCCACTAGTTATTGACAGGGCAGAATGATTGATAAATGGGGTTCTGGAGATAATGGATACCAAGAGTGATTACAGCCCTAATTATTTATAGATATTGCAATTATTTAGTGAATATTAAGTCTACACTTAAATGTGTCTCCCAGTTGGCAGACTTTCCTAATTAACCACTAAACTTATTATTAAAATCAATTTTATTTGTAAATACCCGCGAAATTCAAATTTAAACATATTTTTATATAAAATTCATAATATGATTTAAAATAAGTCATTTATTATATGTAATATTGTAAAATAATAAATGACATTTGTATTATATTTAATAAAATATTTTCCTCTAGCATTAATAAACTTTGTTAAAAGTACCTTTTTTGAAAAATATTGAAATTTGTCAAGAACTTTTATATTGGCTCCAAAATAAGCTTCCTCAAAATAGGTAACTGAATAACTCCCCAAAAAGTGGAATGAATGTTCTTCCATTATCTTGAATAGAGGGAGCCTGCAACATGGATCCTTCCTGGTGAGAGACCTACATTATTCGGACTTCTCCAATGCGGTTGGCCGTTCCCCTCGCTCGATGTACTCCGATCAGCAGTGAATCCGAGACCTCGCATTCGAGATTTAGCATGTGCAGCTCCATCCAGGTGAATAAATGCAGGGTTTTGATGCCATATTCAATTGGTGTTAAAAACTTCGATATCAAATTTTAAACAAATATTTCAATTTGAGCTGTTTCACTGAAGTGATTTTAACTGCATGGACAAATTTTCTCACAATTATTCTAAATTTCAATTCGTATATCCCTACGACTATCATAAGTTTAAAAAAATCAGAAATTAGCGGTATTTTATACTGATTTGCTGAATTACTCAAATGTGCTCTTTTTCCTCTTATGAAATTTGTCTTGTATTGCGTAAAACAAAACTCATGTGAAATATTCGAAAGTAAATATGTTTATTCTCTGTTTCTTTAATTTTGTTTTGAAAGTAATTTTCGAAAAGAGCATGAAGCGTACATCATAGGTCAATTAGTTGCCAGAATAATACCCATTTGGATTTCGCAAATGTGAAGAGCAGTGACCTTTTGGGTTAAAATTGCTAAATTTATCATTATTTAAACATTGATTTTCGAAAATCATATCCATTTTATCATACTTTTCTTTGTCTTTTTCTTCAACAATAATGTGTTTCTTTTGCTTCATACATCAAACTTTTTCGTGTGTCAGAATATTCTGTGTTGCTCTGTAATGATTAATGATTCCTGTCAGAGGAGAATAGACCAGGCTCGAAATGATGTTTTCAGGAGAGAAAAAAGGAAGAAGTAGCAAGAGAGAGAGAGAGAGAGAGAGAGAAAGAAAAAACGATCATTGCCACTTCCAAAGCACAGCTGTCGGACTTCTGTCGTTAGGTTAGTGACTGACCCCGCACGTCAGAGGACAAAAAGCTCAAAATTTCGTTAGTCACATCAGTCATCATTTGTGATTAGGGGAAAATAGCAAAAAGTCAGCTCTGATTCTTACATCCTCTTTTTCATTCACCGTTTGTCACCATGGTGTTTTTTATTTTGACGAAGTCTTTTTATCTCGAGGCGCTTAAATAAAAGTCTGAAAACGAGTCTAGCAGTTGAATGTTTCAGATAAATAACAATTTGTTCAAAAAAGGGAAATTTATTTTATTAGAAAAAAAACCAAAAGACATTATATTTTCTACTACATTTTATTTACCCTTAAATAGCTCAGGGTTCTGTACAAAGACCAGACTCAGTATGGAAGTCGTTCATTCCCACAATGCACCGATTCATTCTAACATATAAGAACGCAATTTTTATAAACAAATCGTAATATTTTTTATTATTAATAATAACATTTTAAAACATAAGGTTGAGTATTTTGTTTTCTTGGACGAAAGTATTTATTTTATCCGACACCTTCCGGGGAGGTCGCTCGTCTAGTAGATTAGAGTTTTGAACCTTCCTAAATCGATAGTTTACTGGAATTTCTGGGGTTCCCCAATTTCGAGGCGGAGGACGATTATTTTGACCTTTGAATTTGGTTTTCATGAAAATATAGCATACCGAAACTGAAACTGATTGTTCAGTGTGCAGTATGGTGTCATACGAGCAGCAATGATATCACCTCTGTGTATTGATCTGGGTCTTCACCTTATAAGGGTCATTGAAAGACTGCTCCCAGATGATTAAAATATAAACATTTAACATGTAATTTGGGAAGTTCCCACTACTCGTTGTTAACCAATCACTCTTCCTAACGGTTGGATTAATTTGGAGAATGAAAATGGGAGATATTGGGTTGTCATATGGAGTAAAAGAGAAATGGATGCTGTTTCTGGACGGGATCACGTTTGATGCGTAATATTTGGCAAATATTCTTTGGAGGGTGGTAAAAGTTATGGTGGATTTAAAAAAATATGACTTCAGGCCACTTTGAACAAGAATCCACTACCTTGAGATAGGAGCTTCCGTGGACAAATCCAACGAGATGCAGACTAGTTTGAGACCAGTGGACTGTGAACAAAGAACGCAGAGAGGGATTCTACTGAGCATTGAGTGCGGCCATTTTTCTAGCCATGTTCGAATTTTGTGCAATAACGTTTGATATTATTCGAATTGAATGAGGGACAAGTTAGTTGTACTTGATTTTGCTTCGCCCTCATTTTTTTTCCGATTTTATAAAAGCTATTAAGTAATTCACCAATTCGAGTCTTGAAACGTGGGACCACCTCTCATGCATCATTGTCGATATACTGATACAGAGCTTATGCATCAAGATATGATGTGAATAGCCTGAATATCGACATTGATTTCTGTCTATGAAGGTCCATCTTTCTTAATAAATTACGAAGTTGCAGGGTGAATTAGGCTTGTTTATGCACTAAATCTCACCAAGTTTTTCACTTAAAAACCTCCAACATAAACATTTTTGCTATCTCTCATAGTTCCTGACTTGGCATAATCAATCGCTTTCAGAGGGTTTCTGAGAAAATCCAATATAAATTTTATTAAATCCGTAAAGTGAGCATAAAATAACCATATTGTATCTGTTTATTCACCATTTTTTCCTCTAATTCCATCATTCCTCTTAATTTGAGCAAAAGCAGAGTAGAACTTTCATTGAATAAGTGGAAGGTAAGTAGAGTGCAATTTATGAATATAAATCAAAATATATTAGTTAAATTTTGAAATTTATTTACCAAAATATTCACTTTTAGCATAAAATTTCACTCCGTTTTACTTTATAATGAAAACAGTTTCTGTAGTGCCGCAAGTTAAAGAAATTTTCACACTTTTTTGCACCTCCACATATTTGATTTTTTCATTTCCTGAGGTTGGATTTTCCTTTCTCCTTCCCTCTATTGTATGATATGATTAAAAAGTTGTGATATCGCCTTCAAAAACTTTACATCGATGATTAAAAACTGCTAGCAGTAGTTTACTACAAAATAATATCTATGGAGCAGAAATTTTGTCAACAAAGTGGATTATAACTGAATGGAATGTGTTGGATGAAAAGTCATATTAAAGTGAGGTCGAGGTGCTTCTGGAGTTTAGTCTTAGCTACCTCTTGAAAACGATTCAATGAAAGAAATAAGAGCTTGGAATCTTATCGAAGGATACTTTACCGATATTAGTAAATATGAATGTCATTTATTAACTGAAAATATATTTCTATTCATTATTAGAGAAATAATAATTATTAATTGATAAACTATACTGTTATATTAGAGAAGAAATCAGAACATTCTCCACAGCATCGCTGAACGTGAGTACAAAAAGCTGGAATATAAACTGGTTAGTACTGGTTAATCAGAAAAGAGAAAACAGAGAGAAAACTACCGAGCATCAACCACATTCTTTGGAAATGAAAGTGAGATTAGTAGGACTGGTGCGCAGATCATCCAAAGAAGACCTACTAACTGGTTGACCCTTTTCTCAAGTGAGTGCTTACTAGAATTATGTGAGATACATCATGCGTATTTACCTCAAGAAGATAACGAAAAATCTGAGAAATCTGATCGAACTTCAAATTGAAAAGTGATTGATTTTAGGATCCTGAAGTCTGCAAGAAGTAGGGTCCACTCTGACTCCCAGTCCTCTAAAAAATGACCAGTCTACATTTCCAACGTGTTGAATGCTCTCCGTGTTTAATAATTGCAAAACTTTACCCTGCCTTAATAAACATAAAAAGCGTTAATTATTGAGATTTTCCTGACATAGATGGCTGGACATGGAAAGAATCAAATTCATAAATAATTTCTCCTTAAAAATACTGTGATTTCACTTTTCTTTTAATTAAAATAAACTTTTCGCCTCTGGCAATGCATATTTGGGCCAATTTCATTCTCCAGCGCGTCGTTCGCAGATGATAGAGTGAGGGGGCAGGGGGGAAAAGCTGTATAGCTTTCTCTGTATACTGCACCCCTTTCGCTCCCCCTAACCAATCGCATTACTGCGACCTTGTACGTTAGGGCACTACGTTCGCACATGGGAAAAAATAGCCTCCAATGCGCAATCTCGCTTACTTGCTTGCCTCCTGCTGCCGTTTTTTCACGGACGCGCATCGCACGCGCGTACACTCTAACGCGGCGTGAAAAAAATTGAACACTGCTGCGCGGTGGCAATGAGAAGGGAATGCGATAGGGTTGGGCGGGGAGAAATTATGGGCGGTGGAAAGACTTCTCCACCCCTCCCTCTTCTCGGGGTGCACAGCGATTGGTTTATTCTGCAAGCAGGAAGGGGGAGGGGAAGATGTCCGCTTGCCAATTCCCACACGAAAAGCGAAAAAAGTAACGCCGTTGCGATGTGATGCGATGCAATGCGATTCTGCGCAAAGATGCGAAGCTATGGGAAAGAGGGAGAGAGTAAGGAAAAGCGTGGAGGAGGTGAAGGAGGAGCGGCAGTGATGGATTGTGTTGCATACGTGCAGAAGGCGGATGGATAGAATGATGTGGCGATACTCGGTCGTTTGTTAGCTAGCTTGGTCAATGTATTTGTGCAAACACGTTTGTCAAGCGATACGAGTGAAGTGCATTCGTTTATGCATTCTCTGCTGAAAATATCATTAGCACCTTATGCGCACTTGCATTCTAACGCATAATAAATTTTTTTTAATCGGATTATACATTTCACACTGATATTGGCAATACCTGACCTATCAGGATCTAGCATATTTACAAAGCCCAGCAAGTAATCGGATTGTGATCGTTCACCTTTTCGAAATCCTGTTTACGTGGGTCTATTTCATTCTTCATTTCAGTTCGAGAGGAAAATCGTCTGAGAAGATCCGTCTCGTATTTCCTAAAGAGGAGGAGTGAACTTTGTCTTTGCTATCTTACGCGTTTCTTATGTTAATGTGCATGACCTAATATCTTCCTACTGTCATTAATAACTTGTAAATGTCTTAAAAATAGATGAGAGGGGGTGGGAAAACAGTATCTTCTTCTAATTTTTACATTTTGTCTTTCATTACACTTTCAGTGCATATTAATAAATGTCATAAGGTGAGCATACATAAGTGAAATGACGTATTTTTAAAATGCCATTCTAACTCAGTGATTTAAAATTATCCCAAAAAGTGGTTGGAGTTTTCTGCTTTTGTTTGTGTCTGGATATTCATTTAATCTAATTAATTTAGGTATTTTGTGTTACTTTACGAGGTGAATTCAATCATTATATCGCAATCAGGAGTTTTTACACTACTTATACTACTGACATTACATTCAGTAGGCCTATTTATGTTTTTATAAACAGATTACTAATAAAACTGTCATTCGTTGGGCAACTTAACCTTTCAGAGATTAGAGCAATTTGAGTTTTAATTACTATATATGTATGAAAGTGTACTTGGGGTAGTTACATATGCCTTTCAGCCGGAAAATCAGCATATCTTTTAGAAAGAAATATCGCAAAACCCCGTTTAAACCGAACAGATTGCATTATTTTCATCATCTTTAGCTATCGTGAGAGAAATAGCCTTAATTACATTAATTGATAATGGTTAATAAAGAGGAGAGTAGAATTTGAGTTTCTATGATGCTGTCCCTCTACCCGTGATGTGTATTGGACCACGCTTTCATAAACTTGGCTTGGAAAGTTAATATTTAATAAACACTTATAGAAATATTTTTTGGAAATTCCTCCGTTTATTATTAAGAATGAGTGGAACTTACTAGTAAAATGGTCAACAGTTGTTTGAATCAGAGGATATATTTCCTCCAGAAAAGTGATTGGTTAATTTGATTTCACGCCGTGATCAGTGGCATTTTATTCTAAGTTCCTTGATTTTACATTATCTAAAAGCATTGTGTGCTGTTACTGCTAAGCTGTAAATACTGCTCTGTGGACATTTGGACTGTACGATGATTTCTAACAAACTAAAAATTGAAACTTGGAGATAATATCCGTGATTTCCCGGCTCTCATTGTCGGACCAAATGACAGGGCGACTTGAGCGGGATTTACCTTCTCCGATCCTCAAATATGTCTAGTTTGTCTATCTGATTATTTGTAATTTGATAATTATGTAGGATCTCTGGATCTTTGTGGTTTTTTGGGTTCTATAAGCAATTTCCATAAAGTTGTTATAATATTTTATCACCACATATCGCGTATTACATAAACCACTTCTGATTTATAAGAAGGAACGATACATCTCTAGCTGCTTGTAATTACAGCTCGGTGGTTTGATGTTATTATTATGTTCACTTTAGTACTGAGTATCTGTTACAAATTTTAGTCATGAGAAAGAAAATGACCGGAAACCACTCAATGAGGATAGAAAGCGGCAGAGAGTCAAGACGATGCAGCTATTAGTCTGCATATCAGGAGTCTTATTTGACCCTAAATTTTGAGGCATTGAGTTGTGCAATACTGCCATTTGAAGTGGAGTTATATCTTAAATCTCCGATGTTCAAATTTTAAAATTTGACTGAAAAATCTGTTGGACAGTGACCAGATTCATCACTATCAGCTTGCTGAAATGCTTACTTACTGACGAACAACAAATTCAGGAGAACTTTTAATGCATTCAAATGGCAGTAAATAAAAGAAATCCGACTAAATTATTCAGGAATTCACTTACTTTATAATAATTAAGAGATAAGGTAAGAAGAAAATTACTAGCGGAGCACTTAAAGAGGTATGTTTTTTATGCTTTTGTAGGGCGTGTACGTAGTATGAATAATGATAGAGCTTTATTAATTGCGATTACACTTTTTATTTGCAAAAGATGACTGACGCATCATTAAAATAATGTAGAAATTATTTTTCCCTTTTCAAAAAAAATGATCATTTTTATTTCCGTTTTACAAAATAATTGCAATCCTTGCATTTGGTCAGCAAATTATCGTCCACTTTCTCCGCATGTCAACGATGCAAAAAGTGAAATATTACACGGGGAGGATTTTTCAAAATTTTTCAAATTCCCGCCACATTTTTCAAGAGATTAAAACTTCTTTCCTTGAAAAAGAGGCGTTTTTTTTTTCAAAAAAATAATGAATTCAAAAAAGGTGTCATGAGTTGGGGAGTGTTTTATCTCCATCACGCTATCTCTTTCCTCTAACACTTTTTCCTTATGAAATGTTGTGAGTGCAAATAAAAACTCGAAAAATTGGGTTTCATTTAATTAATTTTAGTGGAAATATCAAGTATAAAATGCGTTGATTTATTGGCTGAATTGAAATTAAACGATATTTATTGCAAATTTCACTTTGGTTCGTCAAATACTCCTTTCGTGGAAGATCTGGGGATTGACTAGACCGGTACCTACGAGGATGAAAAAACTCAATCATGTCGGTTTAGTTGTAAACAATCTTTTGAAGGTAACCAGGAGAAAAAACCCCTATTCATGAGAAGACGACGAGTTTTGACATTTAAAACCCTGTTGAATGGAATAGCACCTATGCTACGGAAGTGTCGCTGCCACCTGATCTCCGAGTTTCGACTTCCAACTCCCCTAATGAATCGAAGATGGAAAGTTCTCCTTGTCCTTATTCAATTAATATGTTTTTCACGACATTTTTATAAATACACTACAAAGTGATCAGTTTCAAGCCACAAGGTTATAAAAATCGAATAGGAATTCTACTTTTGAGGGGCCATGACGAACATTCTGGAATAAATAAAATGATTTTTTAAATGTGATTATTATATTAATTAAAATAGTAATATGAAGTTGACTATTTACCAATTTACTGGTTTTCTTATTTCATGATGGTATAGATGTAAATTAAAAATAATGAAACAGCCCCATTCCATCTGTAAATCATAGAATAGAAGGCCTTATTGATTCATTGAATTGCGTTGCCAATTATTCTGCCATCTTAAATTCTAGAGCTCTCTTAATTCAATTGGAATGCTTGCTTCCAAATCAACTTAAAAACCTGCAATAGGTTCCAAATCCCGGTTGAATCGAGAATTAAGTTGATTTAAACGCAAATGCTGAGACAGAGTGACTAAATTCCTCGATGATGAAAAAGTGTAGCATTTGCATTTACTTAACATTAAAATTTTAAATCCTTTCTCCGGTTGGCGCCTAACCCTCCGTTCATTCTTCTTGTTTGTTTTTTTTGGTCTTCTCTTCCTTTTCTGAAAGAGGAGAGAAAAAAACGAACAAGGTAGCAACAGCTTTCGTTGAAAGGCATTCATTTTTGAAATGGGGTACTGCACATTTGTTTTAATTTAGCTTATAACATGACTTGTAAAAGCTGAAGCAAGTTGAATTGTGCGCCTGGTGTATACACCCTTTTTTTATCTCTGCTAAGAAGAAGTAGAAGCAACTGCCTCTGTGCATTGGGCTTGAACAGGCGAATTCGTTGTTGAACAGTTTTTTTTGAAATTTAATTTGTAACCTTATGCCGTGCCTCATTTTGCCCTATTTCAATCCACCACCTTTGAAGAATTCTTCATTTCGGGCGCATTTTTCTTTTTACGCTGCATTTTAAAGAAGTAAATAGAATTTAATTTCATTAAATTGTTAACTTTTTGCATTTGGTGCACTAACTGGAAATAAGGTGCAATTAATGGAGTTTTATTTGCACCCGTTGATAAATAAATTCAATACATTTTCGAGTTTTGACATACTTACTAGAGTGAAAGTAATTATAAATATTATTTAATAATTAGTGGAAATATATGGAAAATATACTCTAACCGTCCACGGAACTAAAATTTCCATATTAAGGATACACTTCAAGCGAAAATAATTAAATTTTAAGCAAGACCGACCATCAGGATGCGCGATTGTGTTCTGACGGCTTCTCGAAATACCTGGCGCAGCATTGCTGTACTCCTTTACTATTAAATCAGTGAAATAGCTTTAAGTAAACGTTCACTGAATTATAGAACTTTCAGCATTTCTTGTACCGATTCTACTCACGAGACTCAGCTTCATTCAGTGTAAATTATTGACGAATTCGGGGATTGCTGCCACTATCTGATACTATTTACCGAGTTAAGGATTTTCAAACGGACTATATCAGTAGGTTTACTTCAGCACCACCGCCTCGAGTCAAGAGAGAGCAAATTTCGCCGAATGGAAATTTTTTCTTTCTCATCTTTACTTATGACATTTTTTTGATCCTGAAGTGCTTTCAATGTTTGAGTTGACTTTATTTACCGATCCTTATGACTCTTCGCCCACTTTCTGTATGTGTAATACATCAACCCTTCTCATTCTCATGCATATTTACACCTTCCATGTGCGATCGCCTTCAATAAGACCACACAGTGCCATGTCTTGGCGGTCGAAATGCATGAAGCGTATGCACAGACCTCACTCAATTCATCCATTCGAGCAATACCGTTACTATATCCTTCTGCGTTAATTCATCATTCAATACATTGTTGATGCAATTCAATTCTTCGGTATATTCCATACTATCATTTTGGCATTGCTTTAAATAAATCACTAATACCGGTTAAGAGTTAACGGGATAAATTTCAACATACTTCCATCCGCCTTGAGAATAATTCACAAAAAACGGATCTGCTTCCGATTAGAACAGAATGAAATCCCTCAATTTTACTCATTCACAGTCTTTTTGACGGCCTATCAATTTGAAATGTATGAATATGTACTCATCAAAGCATTCTCAATCTTATATGAGAGATTGCAAATTGACTCTGAAAGGAAATTTTCACTTGAGTTGACAAGTTAATTGCAAATGAGCGGAGGCGATTGTTCGACTTATCTTGTGAAGTTGGAAGTCATTTCCGGAAGATAAATCCCCCCAAATATGAACAGTCTAAGTTGATTCGATTTGATTAACACGTGGTATATAGTAAAAGCGTTTAAATAACGATCTGGAACACGAAGCAGCAGATTTGAGCAGTTAAAACAAATAGCCATTTGCTATAAGTAAGTCAGAGAGTTCTCAGGCAAATCTACAGTGAAAACGCCTTTTCTAATGCAAGCAGGTATTCATTTCCGGAGAGCATCGGCGCATCTTACCACGCCTATAAAATAACCTCCAAGAGGATATTTATTCTTCCATTACTACATAAAAATAGAACAATAAATTTTCACCAACATAATTTAATCATTCAAGCGTAATTTTCATCTCAATTTTGCAATAAAAATGCTCAAAATTACTTCAATTTTTCAATGTGTTTCGTAAAATAACTAAATTGTAATAAATTTGCCTTCCCACACAATGAGAATTTTGTTTGAATTAACGTTACATATTTTTTTCTCCTCTCTATACATTGGCGGTAAATTGTTTCAGTTGAGTGCTCAGTCGTTGGTGGATGTAATGAAATTTCCTCTTTTTATCTCCACTTTGAATTTACTTGACTTGGAAAAATAAATATGAAAATATAAGACAATAAATTTGTTAAAACATCATTTTCATTTTTGTGCATTCATCATTTAGCACGTGATCTATCACTATTGATGCATAACATTTGACGTAAATCACTAGTTACCGACGCTGGAAATCCACGTTTTCTGTCTTCGTGGAAGTGCACTTGTCACAATCAGAGATATGCGTATTTCGTGGCAAGACATCAGATATAATGAACCCTGGGAAATAGTAATAGTAGGTGATGGGGAAATCGTTTCCAATGCCATACCCATGTCCATAGATACATTCCCTGAAAAGACTGTCGTGCATCCCAATGTATTCGTTTCTAATTAAAACCCATTATTTCTATGACATTTCAAATTATCCCGTTCAGCCGCGTTTGTCTTCATGCATCTTGCGATACAAATGTGGTGTGGAATATGATAAGCGCTTCCCAATACTAAAAGTGATGGTATTAAGCTGTTAATCGTAAAGCCAGGTTGTATAAATTCATATCTTGGAAGCGATAAATTGTCAGCCCTCAACCCTCCCCAAGTTAGAAGACAGGAGATCAACTGAACTGGATAAATAGGGAAAGGGAACTGTGCTTTGGTTACACAAATATTAACAAATAGCCGATCTGTATTGAGCCATTGAGTCTAACACTAATGAGGTGTGTTTGAATATCCCACGGTTGGTCATCCTAAATGTTTCATGATTTGATATTTCATAATTAAATCCAGTTGTTTCCTGGGCAATCGTCTACTACTTCCTGACGTCCTGCTTCCGCTAGTGCTGTTTGTTCTAGTAATTCAACTACGGCGAACAGTGTATTAATGTATTCTCATGGCTTGAACGCATTTTTACCCAAATACCGCTGAATGTTACAAAATTCGAATTGATTTAGTGCCGGACGGATCTCTACTGGATGAATGAGGTCACATTTATCATATTTATGTATATGGATACACGTATATATATAAAGTCAAATGGTATTTAAGAGATCAGTATGTACAATTTCTGAGTTAATCGAACATTTTGAGTGGAATTTCCTTAATTAACGAGGTTTAAAGACTTTTGAAAACATATTTACATTCGTATCATTGTTTAGGAGGCACGAAGTCGTGTAATACCAAGAGAGAGATTTAGCAGCTCAAATGTATATGGCTGGAATAAGTCATGCAACTTAAAAACGGAAGAGATTATGGTTGACTGGAAGTCGTCTCGATTTAGAGAATAAAAATTATGAGGATATGTTTATGGAGAATTGTCAGTCACGAGATCAGCGGTGGCTCAAACCACTTTTTCATGTTGCCTCCCAACTGTCACAATCTACACTAGTTTGTTTTGAGGTTATTGTAGTCGTCGTATTGTCTCGTTTACTAAATCGTACCATTTTATAAGAAAATAGATGCTATATAAAACATCACATTGTTGATACAACGACCAACATCCATTAACCAACAGTAGATAACCACAGTTTTCAAAATCCAGAGGACAGAGTCGATGGAGAAGTCGAATTTATCGAACAGCGACGATCAAAGATCAAGTGTCTGCCCAAAAAGTCTCGCAATCGTCATGCGTCGGATGAAACAGGCGAAAGCCAGCTTTTGAGAAGGAAAGGAGTAAAAATCGGTTCTCAGTGTTCTACATCTGCAACAAACAGACATAAAAGCATAAAAAATGATTTTTATTCACGCGATTTGAATTAATGTTGCTGAAAAAATGTACGTAATTTTGAGAATTTTCGGGAATCCTTCAAAATCAACCGAAATTTCCTGAAGCCGATATTTATGGTTAAAAGAATTGGGTTGGCTTAACCTTATTTAAAGCTATGACGTTGAAGGAGTCCTCAAGAAATTTTTTACCATTTTTGAGTAATATTAATTTAATTCGTTTTGATGAAAATCATGTTTGCACTTGAACTATTTTCAAACGTTTCAGTTGGAAAATATTGGTAAATCTCTTTCGCAAACACTCAGAATTCACCTATAAAACCTTACGAAACGGCGATTACAGGCACTGGACTCTCAAGCTCTCTCAGTGCTCAAACTATTGCCTTCTCTAGAGTTCATATTGCCATCCCACAATATAGTTTTGTTTATTCTCATCTCCTGACCTTCTAATTTAAAACTGTGGTTGTCTGTTGTTTGTGAAAGCCTTTTGGATCAGCCGTAGCTGAAAGCTATTAATATCAACCCCAACAACGGCGCTCGGTAGATAATATCAGTTTTCCTAGCCATCTTTAAGTGTCAAAATTGCTAAATTTTGCAGGAGTCACCAAAATTGATCCTTACCATTTCGATAGAA
Source organism: Hymenolepis diminuta (assembly GCA_900708905.1). NCBI lineage: Eukaryota > Metazoa > Platyhelminthes > Cestoda > Cyclophyllidea > Hymenolepididae > Hymenolepis > Hymenolepis diminuta. Next base: position 4,625,455 of record CAADRB010000003.1, read on the forward strand.
CTCAAACGTTTTTCAAACTGGACAACTTTGTATATGGCACTACCTTTTCTCTTCCTAACACTCTCAAAAAACGATGAATATATAACTAGGAGGATACTTCACGATTCACAAGAAAGAAAGGTGGATGATTAAGTCCATCTTGCCATCGCTTATTCCAACTTTCACTGTAGGTACAACACGCAATAGACTAATTACAGTCGGGACTTGCCGTGAGTTGAAGACCCGACTTCTACTACGAAGTTGAGCTAAAAAAACCAAGACACAGAAAAGGGGAGACATAGGCAGTACCTTGCACTCCCTTGGGCAAGCAAATAACCACCCGTTCGGTTAATTATTTACAGCGGTACGCCCGAATTTTTTGCTGTGCCGGTGGACAGTTGACATAAAAAAACGAAGTAACATTGAAGGGAGGCAAAGATGATGCACGGTGTAAAAGCACAGCTCACCGCTTTACCGTAACTTAGTTTAGTGAAAAATGGGATGAATTTGATAAAAATTTACCGAAAATTTGATATTTCCCTCGGACTTTTCGCTGTCTTAAAATAGAATAGTATTTCAAAAGATAATTTCCCACTTGTGTCTCTGATTAACAAATTCGTATATGAATGTTTTGGGAGTAAGTTTCCACTTAACAATCCCAATTGCTTGTGGCTAAGGAGATATCAGACACGCATGCAGATATCAACAATTATCCCTACAGAATTTGATTGAACTATTATTAAATCTTGATCTCGTTCATATAATTGCAAAATTCTCAAACTCATTGAAGGAGAGTGCTTTCCAACCCTTTAATTGGATAGAGTAGCAAACAGAAGCCTCTGATTCGGAAATCATATTCCGCCAATCCATAAACTGCTCTAAAGCAATTGAAAGGAGAAACATCCGATTTTGGAAGCGTTAAAACTTAAAGCTAACAGTCTCCAAGACGGACGTTGACGAGAATTCGGCATATACTTTGTGGTTCAGTTTCATTAGGAAATTATTAAGAACGGGTGAATGGATCTTTCCATCAAAATTAGTTCCTTTCTTGATCCGCAAAGAACAATTTGAATATATTTCGTGCTATAGATTCAAATCTGCATAGAACAAAATTTAGATTAACAGATGTCGGTGGATAAATTTAGACATCTGAAATATTTGTGATTTCTTCAAACTACTTAGGCACAATTTGAGACCAGGGATGGTAATATCTTCCTAGTAATATGCACCTGAGATCCCGACCAGCAATCAAACGAAGACTTGTGAAGTAACAAACCTAGGTTTCTTATAGAATCCAGAGTTGAACATTTCCCGTAGAGGTACTGGGAAATTAATAGGCAATCAAAGACGAGTTCAACTAATGTTAATTTTATGTAAACTGATATGCCTGACTCCTTCCTGGATTCAAACGTTTAAAACAAAGTCCGAAACGAAATACAACACAAGAAGTCTTCTTGCGGAAGGAGAACTACTGCACCAGTAAACATGATTGTACCGCCTAAAGTTAGAAAGACCTCGGGATGATACTTCTGTGTCCACGATGAGCGTAAGAAAACACTATACTTCAACGGGTTTTGGAGTCAATTTTATTTAACACCATTGAGAGTAGTGGGAAACAAACTTCCTGAAGCACAATAACTATTTTTGAATTAAGTAGCTGAGTTGTATATCTGGTAATCCTCATCACCTAAAGGGTTTTTAGTGTATACATTTGTCTCCGTATCAATGAAACCAGTAATTGGGCTAACAAAAGTAATCTTTTTGATTCTAGATTGAGAATTAAGTGCACTTTTTGATCCAAGACCTCTCACAAATCAACTGTGCCTTTTAACAAGCTTCGATCATCACCTCCTCGTTAGAAGGAAATGCGCATGCAGTAAAACTTACACGGAAAGGATAGCATATGAGGCAGTAAAAAGAGGGGGATTAATCACATCCGTCGTCATCAAAGCAACACATCGAGAAGGGAGATGTAAGTGGAGAAAAAGCCGCCAACGAAAGAGAGAGCTACATAGCGTGACAGATATTAGATGGGAAGTAGGGATATTTGCTCAGTTTAAGTTACTACAATCCAAAGCTGAAGCGTGAGAAAATATAGAAGTCTGCTGAACATTTGCATGCCTCTTTCCATTCTAATTGTAAACAAAGACAAATTTAAACTACAAACTAATAAATACACCTAAAGTAATTCTCCTTCTTGCGCTAAGGGATTGATACGAAATAGAGCAAGATTATCGAGGTAAATTAGATGCCATTTACAATGCTGTTACTCCGATTAGCTATTTCCATTTAGAAAGCACCGCTACTTATAAATACATAAGTAGACATTATATTTCAAACACGAAACAAGACGCCAAAACAGACACAGTGAAAATTACAATAGTGAACGAAATATCACGTTAGTTTAAGTTCAAGAACAGGGAAGTAATCATACGAGGCAAGCTATTGTGATGATAATTGAAAGCATCACGAGGAAAGGACCGAAGGTTTTGAGGAAAGACAAACACCTAAAAGGGGAAATAAATATGTCGTTTAATAAGGAGTAATAATATGGTAGACCAATAAACCACTTGAAGTAATCATTACAATTAATTACTCCAATGAGAATATCTTCGAACCAAACGTACTAGAGCATATAATTGTAACTTTCTCATTGATGAAAATGCTGACGGTTCATTAAGAAAGAGAAAATGAAAAAAAGAACTTCAATTGTTTCCTTTTTCCAAAACTTATGAATAGAATATTCCTCAACTCGTTAAGATGAGTGCTTACACAAGTTAAATTGAGGGAAAAGAAATTATCCTGGGGTCACTCCAAATAACTTGAATTCTGATCGGAACTAACTAGCGTAGGTTGGCCATCCACATATTACTGGTTGCGCATCGATGGAGTATCGACCTCGTGACCTCTGACGTGCATGTCAAACGGTATACTCACGGAAAGTAAGATCAACTTGGGAAGTGCCAATAACATTTGAGAATGCATTTCACAATCAACAAGTGGAAAGTAAGTGTTTCAAGACCAGAAATATCGGTGATTTCACAATATGTCCTCTAAACTCAATCTTAATTGACATGACCTAAGTTCCATTTTCGACATATTTGATTGCGAAACACCCCAAATATGCTGGTTTTTGGGAACGAAGCTTTCAAAGACTATTATGAAAGGTATTAGGCACAATTTGACTTGAATTAAGGAAAGGTACGTTGGGGACTCTTATGAGAACATAGCACTCTAATGACCCTCTTGTTGACCGGAACTAACTTGTGAAATTGGCCATCCAAATCAATGGATATGCGCCGATAAGCATTGCAGTCCCATAACCTCTGATTTAGCAGTCATGCACGTTGATAATTGTGCCACTAGCGCACAGAAAATATTTTCCAGTACTCGTTGCAAATATAACGAAGAGATCGTAATGCGAAACATGTATTCGGTCATTGAAACGGAGTTTCAAATTATGTTAATCATTTCATATGAATCTTTCCTTTAGCGGCAGATGAATCAATGTTTTTTTCTTTCAGCGGTTTGAGCTTCACCTTTGAAGCAAGACGGTTCACTTGTCCTTACCTGATAGGTTAGTAATCCAACAAAGTAAAATTATTACATTAAGCTAACTGCTTAAATGGGATTTCATTTACAATGACAGATTTCATTCCAAGCTGAACATTAGAGACACTTTTATCATTAGGAATTCGATACTAAACATGGACAATGAAAGTCCATATTATAAGTCAACAGATCACCATTACTACTTCTCAGATAGGCATGTAGAGGAGGAGCTTGAAAACTGAAAGTGTTGGATGAGGTAGCTTAGCAAACATAACGAATGAACTTGCATGGATATGATGACTCAATACTTGTTGAAAGAAGATTATGTTGATAACGAAATTAAAAGCGAAAAAAACGAAGGGAGCTTACCCGAGGAATTTACTCCGAAAAGCTATCAGCAACCCGATGGAGTACATGTTCCAACCGGTTGAACCTTTATAACCCATTTCATTGAGTGCATAGGCAACATGACTGTGACAGTTGTCACAGCAGAGATTGTGCTGTAAGATAACGACAGAGAATGGAAAGAAGGAAGTTGAATCAATACAATAAGTCTATGGGAAAG